>JBBVQN010000128.1:0-42183 GCA_038993655.1 Talaromyces verruculosus | reverse complement strand
TATATTTTCTTGTTGTATGCTGTTGTAAAGCTTCAAACCGTAGATATTGTAAATGGTCATAATCGTGCACGACGGTGGACCGTGCACAAGGTGCTAAGGGACGGTATACCGGTACGTACCAAACTAGGTCTAGCGTTATTTTGGCTGACATATAGACTCGCCAGCTTTCTTTGATACACGCTCACTCTTCACTCTAAACACTCATCATGGGTGGTGGCGTTCGTCCAAGTCAGCTAGAATACGACCGAGTTTTTCACGAAAGCTTCAAACATTGGTCTACTTACAGAAAAGCTGCTGATGCCTCGTCCTTGTTACCTCGTCAGTGTGTTAACTTCACCTCACTTCTTGGACATGTGCCTGCATATCTGGCCTGTGGACAATTGTCTGATCATGAACGGTTCTCATTCAGATTTCAGGAGAGAGAATTCCAGGGGCAATATGGGCTTCTGACGAGCGGACATTCAATTTGGAGGACATCTAACGGGGACTGTGACACAAAGCCTAAAATCATTCCATTACAGCTCCTGCTGGCTGTTCCAGAACCACTGAAGATACGATTCTCCGACAATGCTCCGCTGGCAACTTGGTCAGGAGTTAAGGGAATATCTGAAATTGGCGGGGTTAATTACATCACTCCCTTGTTCCTAGCGTGGGCCAACATCTTGTCAGCGAAGTGGTTTGAATTGCTCGGTCATTCTTCAAGCCATGCTTGCAAATTGAGGTGTCTAGAGGGCACATCCAGCCAAAGTTCTCTAAGGTTCGATATAGGCTACGAAATTGATGAAGATGAGGACCGTTGGTGGAAAACAATATTATCGTTTGGTTGGAAGATAACCACGACTTATAATGGCCGGGCATACCTCTCTCCATGGTCTGTCGCTAAGTAGTCAAGTGTTGAAAAAGATGGCTTGAGTGAGAGTCTAGTCTTATTCGCAAGTATATGGTGGAAAAATTTTCTTGCCATGTAAGTCTTCTCGAAAATAGCTAATCATACTGTAATACCCCGTTGTATTAGAACTCAACAGACTTCAGCCAACGATCGTCAATATCTCCTTGCATTAAGTTTTCATTCCAGTCCTCCCTTTCTTGCTCAATGTATTCTCTTGTCCATCCGTATCGCTTGCTATCCGCTTCAGGATTATATTTCGGGCTCTGAGAATCTGCAATCCTATTTTGAACACTGGAGAATACCATACAGCGCCAGAATCCTCTACTTTGCACAGACAACTGCTGATGGTAGACCGCCCACAATCTCGGCAGCAGAACCACGTCCTGAGCACAGTACTGGATGATATCTGCTCGCATAGGCCGTTGATTAAAGACCTGGTAGCTACCACCTCTTTTGGGGTCCCAGAGCTGCCCAACTGATGCCTTGACCTGTTTCCATCTTTGCAGGTCTAGAATTGAGAGATTCGCATGTTGCTCGATACATTTTGCCAGACCAGCGACATATTGTTGTGGTCCAGATCGCACAGCCAATTCCATAACCTGAAGGTCTTTGATACATTTCAACTGGATAGCATAGTGACTGAACATGGCATCCGAATCGTTTCGAACATCAAAGAAAACTTTTGGAATGGATGGCGCTTCGAGAATGGTTTTCAAAGATGTGTTTTTGTGGTTGGTCACATGAAAAGCACGTCCGCCTAGGATGAAAACATCAACGAGATAGACCTTGTTGAGTGGTTGCACATATACTGAAATGATTGAGATTGAACCGGTTCTTCCCAGTCTAATGCCTTCGAGGTCAAAATATAAGGATGGGGGATCGATTCGGCAATCATCTATCTGATCAAGAAACTCCCGCAGGGCTGTGTCGGTATCAATCACGGCGAGAGTGGCCATGGCTGCACAGATTGAGCATTCGACTAGAACTTGGATTCAATCAGTACTTGGGGCTGGTCTTCTTCCTTTATAGCACCCTCCCCCCTGCGCGTATATATTAAAATTGTTTTGTGGCGTCGGCGGCTTCGGCAATTGCTGTATTGCTTTGTGGGTAGGGAAAATATATTGGATGGATGTAAGGGTCCTCTAAGCTGAGTGGACACTGTAATGTGTTGGAATGCGGCTAGGGATTGATGCCTAAAGTTTTCACTGAGCAATTGGTTTGTCAAAAGGTCGGAATGCAGAGAATACGTAAAGTCGGATTCTGTGTAACAAGCCCACCGAAGGAGTTGCTGATATATCTTTGTGGAGCGGGCCACTATAGCTTTTATCCGTGATTGAAAGTCCTGGCAGTTGGGGACAAATGGAATGAACGAATCAACCGATCTGAGAGAAAAAAAGAAGCATCGAGCTCAGGTTTTCGGCATCCTGGGATGTTGAAACCCGAGTTCTACCTGCGCAGCCACACATCCACTAGACAATCAACTATTGGCGCGGTGATACAGATAGGCGAAGGGCAACCAATAGAGGCTAGCTACCAGTCCATGCTAGTATGCTTTGAGCATGGGGTGATGGCGTAGGGCTTGTCACTAGGTTATGTCTGGTCACAGATATAGTGGGCCTGTCCAATGACTCCAATCCTGCTGGCAGGCATTGATACGTTCTTAGCCGCAGGCGTGACTTTCCTCGACAGATAATCGGGTCTGTTACGAAGCTAGCGGACTTGCAAGATACCGGTTCAGGGATATTACTTTTAGACAGTGGTATTGAATAATCAATCTCCCAAAAAGGGCGAATCAGGGTACATGGTCAATATTGGATTTTGGTCCGGTTCTGTGTGATGATTCGGGAGCTGAATGCCGGAACAGACTTCTTCATGATGCTGCACCTTGAATTCTCCCGGTGAATCTAATTACATTATTACGATTATTGTGAAGATCTCGTCCGTCTCGTCCGTTCTGCCCAGGCGGCCCTGGTAGACCATTTACACCATCTCTTCCATCACGTCCATCCTGTCCTGGTAGTCCGCGAACGCCATCCATACCGGCTTTCCCATCTTTCCCATCTTTCCCATCTTTCCCATCTTTCCCATCTTTCCCATCTTTCCCATCTTTCCCATCTTTCCCATCTTTCCCGTCTCGTCCATCTTTGCCTTGTTGGCCATCCTTTCCAGGTAATCCTCGCGTACCATCAGCACCATTTTGTCCTCTCGGTCCTATCGGCCCCGGTGGTCCTTGTGCGCCATTTACACCGTCTCGTCCGTCTTGTCCGTCTCTGCCGTGTTGACCGTTTTGTCCGGGTAATCCTCGTGTACCATCAATTCCGTCTTGTCCTCTCGGTCCTGGTGGTCCTGGTGGTCCTGGTGGTCCTCGTGCACCGTCGGAACCATCTCTTCCAGGCCGCCCTGGTGGCCCGACGGAGCCACTTATATCGATTTTTCCGGGACTCCGTCGATAGTATCGTCTACAGCGACGAAAGAATATGACAAGGATTGAAACCGCGACGATAATACCAACTACTACTCCAATTATCTGGGCGTGAAAGCTACGATCGGTTTGTGGTGCTGTAGACACTGACAGTGGAGACGGTTGCACCTGAATTTCCGTCGTCGCCACAGGTCCCAGAAAAATGGTTGTGATCAACGTAGTAGAAACTCTCGTTATGGATAAAGTGATATCCAAACTGGCAGATTGGCGATGCACCAACACTTCAGAGCACTGGGACATCCTAAGACTTCAGTAGACTAGTTCTTAGAAGAAGATAGGATAGTCTTGTAACCACTTTTTCGGTGATATATGATCTCTATATGTGAATTGTTTGTTGCCATAATCTAAAAACAAGACATAAACTGTCTGCTTTTACGTGGACTTCAATCCTGCTATGTCTAACCACTGTCCTTGACACGAATCCCGTCACAGGCATTCCAAGACGGAAGGATCGGATCTGTGTTCTTGATACACTAAGTACTATTCTTCCCAAGGAATTCAGCATACCGACATTGTAAGAAGGCATGCACCATACAAGTAGGTACAATCTGAGTGGCTGTCTTATCTTACATCGGCTTATATTTTCCTTGCCAAAAAATCCGGCCTTATTCTTGCATCAGCTTCAGACGTCGTTTCAATGAGTTCACGGCGACATCTTGGATACGTTGATGCGAACTCCCCATCCGAATTTCCGCCACGAGCGAATCAATTTTCATCTCATCGTCAGATGCTAGGACCGTCAAAATCAGGTCCACCAGCTCCTTTGGATTTGGCGTCGTCCGTTGCCGGGAATTGCTATCGCAGGTGATCGAGTGAAGGAAATGATTAACACCCAAGGCATGGGAACTGAAACGTGGATTCTAGATTTTCAAGTTAAATAAATCATTAATGCGTTTTACTCGAAAAATAAATATCGTTCTCACTTTCATAGCAGACTAGTGACGGCCACTCTTTTTGAGATAGACCAATCTTCGACAATGGTGTATAGACAGACTCTGACAACCACGGAATGGAAGGGAAAGCAGCAATAAATACGTCTGTAGGCGGTTTTAGTTGGAAAAAAGAAAGCCGAACATGTATCGGATTGGTTAGGTTAAAGATTCCCCAGGCAAAGTGAGAGGCTGCATAATATGAACACATATGCGATTCACGTAGGATGTATCACATTGTTTTTTTGAAATAGACGCTGTTTCGAAGTTGCTTCTATATGGTTCGTTTTGTGGCCTTTCTTTGTTTGATCCGACCCGTGATGACCATTGGGAAAAGATTTGAGCGTTCACCTTTGCGAGACTGACCCACATGATCATGGCAGATATCATCAGCCCGTTATTCCCGAAGAATCCTCGAGGTGGAAATAATTCTTAGATCAATCACTCGTATCCCTGTGGCAGGCGGAACATGACGACTTATCCATGAAACAGATCCTGTGTACGAAAATCAAATGGCGCGTTCCAGCCAGTAAGGCATTTCCGCAGTCGCGTCCACGAATGACTTCAGTCGAAGATTGCGCCATCACATTTTTTCGTCCACGCCGTGCAACCACATGAAGTCCAATAGTAGCTGATGGGCATCCTCTTTCAACCTTTCGGCAATTATCCCTTTGTGGCCGCTTCCCATAAAATTTGCAACTTATCCTTTGCATGCTGCATAGTCAAGTGAAGATCCCCTATCTGATAAGTTTTATTCCACAACAGCAAGTGGCCACCCAAGTAGGCGTATCACATATATCAAGCTTACTTCGTTGTCCGTATACACTCTGAAAGCCTCCTTGCTTCATGCGCCATTGAAACCTACCCTGAATGAACAAACACATCTACATTTAGAAATTGATGCTAGTCGAACCCCCCCACAAGAAAAAGTCGCCACAGGTCAGCAGCGCGAGTGCATTTAATAGAGAATACATCCCTCTCCCGTTCATTCCTCATCTGAGTTAATCCCGGATCTCATCTACTTTTGGCAGCTGTTCGCTATATGTACCGCCTGGCTGTTATACAAATATAGGACTACAAGAGTACTTGGTACACTTATCCGTGCATGACGAAATGGAATATCAATGCCAGATTCAAGATGTCCCAGGAAAGGGCCTGGGTCTTGTTGCCACCACATTCATTCCGAAAGGGACATGCGTCTTATCCGAGTCTCCAATCCTCAAAGTCCCAAGATCCGCGAGTAGCATCGATGCTGTTGACCGCTTCGTCACTGACCAAATCAACAAATTAACCCCCATCGAGCGTAAATCTTTCTTTAGCCTTTCTAATGCCCAATCGGCCAAACACAGTCAAATCATGGGCATAGTCAAAACCAACGCATTACCTCTGGGCTCGTCGGCTTCTGAGGGCGGCATCTTCCTCAAAGCATCTCGTATCAATCACGCTTGCAATCATAACTCGCAGAACACTTGGAATGAGGAGAAAAACCAGCTGACCATTTACGTCTTCAAAGACCTTGAGGAGGGGACTGAGATTACCATCGCTTATCTCGATGGCAGCCAAGATTACTCCTCCCGACAGCTAAATTTGAAAAAGCATTTTAACTTCACCTGCACCTGCACGATGTGTTCCATGCCACCTGCTTTGCGCCAAGAGAGTGACCGAAGACTCAATGAGATTTCTCGTCTAGATGATTCTATTGGTGATGGTTTACGACTCATTTGCTCCCCTTTATCCTGCCTACACGATGCGCATGCCATGCTCCAACTGCTTCAAATGGAAGGTATTGTTGATGCACGAATACCACGCCTGTACTATGATGCCTTCCAGATCGTGATTGCCCACGGAGATCAGGCAAGAGCAACGGTCTTTCTCCAGAAAGCCCATGCCTTACGAACAATCCTACAAGGCATTGACAACCCAGAGACCCTTCGGCTCAGCACCCTTGCGGCCGATCCCACTGTGCATGCCCTATACGGAAGGTCCCTGAAATGGCAGAGTATGAGGGATGGGGTGCCTCAATTGGCCTCTGACCAAGAATTAGAAGAGTGGCTCTGGCGGATGCCGAAACGTAATTTCCACAAACACGTTGAACTCACCGACCTTAGGGCAGATGCGAACTTCCCCGCCTTTGAAAATTTACCGGGAGACAATGACATCAACATGGAATTCTATAGCAGTATTGATGGATTCTATTACACTCCGCGAAAACATTGGTGTTTCCTTGCGGAAGTGATTGAAGTTACCTTCTTTCTACGTCTCACTGTTCTGGTCCGCGACAAAGCAGGTAAAACCGTATCGGTGTGGTTCTATACCGACGAGAAAGGGAATGAGTTAGCAATGTCTGGTCTCCGGACGGGGCAAACAATCGCTATTCTTTATGCGGAACAGCATGGCTTCCTCGACATGTCTGTCGGAATTCGTCTAGAGGAAATCCACGCGATCAAGGTATACAATGACGCATTATTTCAGTTGGTTTATAAGGACTAATATTTCTAGATACTCCCCGTATCACTTGATGAGCTTTTCAAGTTGAATGATCGTATCCAACTTTTCTCGAAGGAAGAAGGTGGACAAAGAAGATGTCACGGGTGCGGGAACAAGGTTCATTCTCCCCGAAAGTGTGCCAAGTGCTCATTATTCTGGTACTGTAATGAGGTGAGATCTCCGCTTCCCTACCTCAAGCGAAGCTAACTTCCTTCAAGGAGTGCCAACAGATAGGATGGAAAAGTAATAGCCACAAGGGTGATTGCAAGGTCTTGAGGGACAGTGATGTTCAAATGATCTACCACCTTGATTGGGAGATCTTTAAAGACTATTTTCGCTTCCCACTTGAAAATGCTAATTGAAATACGGAAAGTTCTTTCGACATGCTCTAGAGGATCATGCTATATTTGCTTTTTTGGGTGTTTGTAGAACAAGATGTGCCGGGAGTTTGGAAATAAATCTATATTTTTCTGATTACCTATTTTGTTCCAAACACAACGGAGTTGCCACCATATTTCTTGGTCGTCTCGAAGGATGCTTGAACAGGAGGCTGAGTCACCGCCCCCTTCCAACCTACATAGTGCTAGATCGTTACCCTGAGACGGATTAGATGCGGAACGGCAAGATAATGCAAACATGCGTCAGGCAGTGGAGAGTTCCCTCTCCGAGAAAGCAAGGCTTTTCCGGTTCCGCAGACGACTCACACCCAGACACGATTAAGTACTACTACAGAGCCCATCCCCTCATGAACTAGGAAATTCATCCACTTAATTTATGATTCTTCACCTTTTTAATCGAGTGGTATAGATACAAAGACAAACCATTGATAATTCGAGTATGCGATACTGACGCGGAGGCAGACGATCAGTCCTTATATGCGGAATGTGGTGATTCTCTCACGACAAATGCTCCAACAGCAAAAACCTGAGCATGCAGTAGGTTATCGACGTAGAGCTTCGAATTCTTCTGTTCAACCTATCGATACGCGCCATCCCTGCAACTGATGCAAGCACATCACTCCATGGTTAGGCTCGTAGGCTCTTAGGAACAAGATCACTTTTCCGTGATTCCAAAGCTGCAATAAAGTAATCAAAATTTTCATCCTCATAGGCTATTCCGCCGCGTGGAATATAACTAGGGGTTAATACTCCCCGCCATCCGATATTTGATCCGCATCACCCAGACTGATAGGTTCAACGTCAAAAATTTTGTTTACACAATCCTCCAGCAAGTCTCCAATAAAGCTTTTGTTCTCGCCGTCATCCAGAATGATCCTCTCCCTCAGTTCTTTTTCCTGCGAATCAAGATCATCCCGTTGTCGTTGTATCTTCTCGAGTTCTTGGCTCAGTGAACATTTTTATTGAGCTCCATTGATTTGATCTTGCTGTCAATCTCAAGTCGTAAGTCTTCGAGCTTGGCAGTTCTAGCATCCCAGGATGCCGAAATCCAACCCTGATACACGCAGCTATAACTAATTAGGATTTCAGCTGATGGTGCGGAAGACGGGTTGCAGGAAGAGCACCAATAGTGACTCGCAGTCAGTTTCTACCAGTACGATTCAGGCATGGACGCGTCAGGCAAAGTCTGAGGCGCACTCGAGGCCATTATCCGGAACGCACATCTCACTTCCTCGCTATCAGCTGGACAAAGGACGGTCAAATATCACAACCAACAAGAGAAGAAACATGGCCATTGAGGTTCAAGACAAATAGTGATGACAAGAGACTGGCTTGGGTTGTATCGCTAGTAGCACAGCCTTCGCGCAAGTTCTGACCGAGGATCATTATACTTCCAGCTGTGAACTATTAAAAACAAATCTCCTTAAACTTCCTTGCCAATTTCCAAAATCATCCTGAGCTCCAATAGAGAGAGCGTCTGTCCAAGAAGAAGAGGCCAACTCAGTAATCGATTACGTTAAATTAGGGGAGGTCTGCATACTATCTTGAACATCTCCTACATCATGTTCAAAGAAATGTCACAGACTGTATTGTGTAGAAAGGACGCATCACTGAACCATTGGAGTAAAAGCTTTTCCAATACAGGAATCTAACCATTCAGCCCAAACCGTTCACATGTTTGGCATCGTCACAATCGATATGCAGATTTTGATAGGTCGCCATATCCTTACTGCTCGTCTCCGCATCGCTATTCGATGGACTGGATTTCGAGCATCTATCGAAACCTGTTGTTCGCACGAATGAGAGCAAACCGGCGATAGATGACAGATACCAGGAACCCTGACCGAGTTTTAGGAATGGGTGCTATGTAGCCATTAGTTCTATTGATCTACAATTTTCGCAAGGGATCCTTACCTTGAGGAGCGTTCGAAGATCAACGGTGCTCGGCATGCTAACGAAGTTCTTTGCTATGATCCATGACATGGTAGTCGTATCTGTGCTGCTGTCGAGACTAAGCAAGTGACTTGCAACCTGGAAAACCGCTTGCACATCGCATGAAATGTCTTTCGTGTTTCCTCTCTCGGTCATGCTTTTTCCTACATCTCCTACCGAGCTATCAGCAGAATAGTCCTTATTCTTCACGTTTCTTATTGATTTACCAATTTTGATTTCGCCCCCGTCACTGAGATAGATTCCACCACAATGTAAGTGGCCATGGCTGACATTAAGAGCCTCATGGATATAGATCAGTCCGTGTATCAACTACGCAGCATTAGTCGTTATTTCGAGGTGAATTGAATTTGAGGTACTTTTTTGCAGATGGTCGCCACTGCGACTCGATCCAACATTGTGGATTTCTGGAGTTTCTCTAGGGATATTCCTGGCCTTTCATAGTGGAGAAATAACTTATCTCCACAGACTGAAATATCTAGAAGATTCAGCAGGTTTGGATGATTGGTTCGTAATACAGGATTGGAACTTTCGTCCACAGTGTCGAGGTCCAATTTTTGGAGAAAGGTCGGACGACACGGGACATCGCCTACCTCCATTCCGTAAAAACCCTCACCGTACTCTTCTGAGAAGAAGTTGGTAAGAACGGTATCAATTCGCGCATATGGAGGCTTTTTGGAGCTGTCAATCAGCGACTGGATTGACCGCCTTTCGTGAACAACAATGTCGTTAGTGTTCTTGTTGTTGGAGTCCCGACCAAGAGTGGATGGAAGAGTGGTCGCCTTGTACACGGAAATCGATGGTCCACAATGTAAAGTCATTTTGAGTAAGGTATGCTCGCCATGGACTGAGAAGTAATGAAATGTGGATGCACGGCGATAGGCGGCTTATATAGTTGAGGTCAGGACCTTCAACAGCAGTGGCTTGTGATTGAGAACGGGCGATTTTCGGTTGGAAATTTGACAGACGTTCTTTTCAATTCGAAAGGTCTTTAAACTCGTTCAATCTAGTATAGCATCAGTAGACGATAGACTCTTGTTGCTCGGGTTCTGTTCCAGATCACCCAAGCCTGTCAACAAAGCCTTTGTTAGGGAGATCTCTGTTTCGAGGTTCGGTAGCTTGTGCAGCAAATTCGTATCGATGTATAAAATATCTGGTATGATTGCTATCTGGGAGGTATGAGTCTCGGCGTGAAGGAGAGAGATCATTAAGCCCATAACACCACACTGTTGTCAGAAAGTCATCTTTAATAAACCTTTGCATTACAAATTTGAAGAATGATGTGTTATTCCTCCGAAGAAAATGGGTTTATCTCGTTCTCTCTAGCGGCACGAGCTAGCCTCTGGCTGGTTTTATCGAACCGAGAAGCCGCGCACAAATATTTCCAACCTTGATAGAACTGACCTCTGGGTTTGCTTTGATCGAGTGGAGATACTTTGGAAGAGGTGGCGCCATGCTTAAATTGCTATGATCTGGAAATGATTCCCCATTTAACTGGAATAATAGTAAATTGAGAACGATAAGTACGAAAACTATTCTTGATGAAATGACAATGAAGGGCGTGCGTTCGGTAGTGGGAAAGGAGACTACAATGGCTTGATGATAAAATGAACTGACAGAGACCCATCCTGTGCAATTGGAAAGGTTTTGAGTTGTGAGCAGTGATTGGAATGGAAACAGTGTAAGAAATCCGGTTTGGTGTCGTATGCACCGTCTTGAGCGGTAAAAAATCTCGTTTGGTGTCGTATGCACCGTCCTGTGCCGTAAAGAATCCCGTTTGGTGTCGTATGCACCGTCTTGTGCGGTAAAAAATCCCGTTTGGTGTCGTATGCACCGTCTTGAGCGGTGAAGAATCCCGTTTGGTGTCGTATGTACCGATCAGTGTAACATCCGTCAACAATCTCCTGTTTAGTGATCACATCTCGTTCCAATATGCGTACCCATTTGACTTAATTTTATCAGCAATTCGTACTAACTGTAAATTATTCCCATTCTTCACTCATCGCTGTCAAGCGGACCTTAGGTTTATATATACCTAGTTCTATATCGAAATAGTGTTCTTTTTCTCGCACTGATATAGCCGAGAAATCGTTCGCCTATCTAGTGGCAATTGTTCACGCTGCTTGACCATGCCTCTTAAGATTTCTATACCATCATCCGTAGGCAGACGTTCTCCATATTCATTTCCCCATATGCAGTATTCTGTCTAATATCCACTTTATCACATATAGGAATCGTCTAAGGACCTGTCAACGGACTCAAGTCTTTATAATCACGCGAGAAGTCCTCACGTAAGGCTGCCATATTTCTGACCCAAAATAGTTGTCACTAATGACTTGCTAGTTTCCCGCACAGCTTGCATTCTATTTAAATTCGCTTTTGACCTTAGAACCCGATGTGTTGCAGGAGAAGCTTGCCAATATTCGAAGACTCGTCCCAATCGACATACACACACATCCCGGTTCTTGTCACGATAACAAGAACGTTCAAAGAGGTCAAATTCAGAGTAGGATACCCTTATTGCAGTGTCTTGGATAACAGTACCTGCGTTCCCTTACTAAACCTCTTCCAACCACTCTTAGGTAAAGATAATCACGATAAGGCGCTCTATCCAGACAATTCCAGGCCCACCCAGACCATACATACTCTCGAGAGCAGGACCTCAGCAGGTAGGACACCACCGCCATCGAGCTACAGCCATGGCATCCGTTCCTGTTCCAGCACTGTTACAATCGTACGCTGCTGACAAGAACTCTTTTCCAGTAGGATATGAACCCGATACAGACCAGCTTCCCAGCAACCCCAGTGGATTCGAAGGGGAGAGGACTAATTTCTGATTAGAGTAGTCCAACTGGATCGGTCTAGACAGAATCTGACAACAATGGAAAAGAAGAAAATGTGGAAAATACACCCGTTGGTAATTTTTGATTGGGATAGCGGAAGCCGAACATGTACCAGGTTGGTTAGGTTACATATTCCCCTCGCAAAGTGACTGGCTGCATGATAGACGTTGTCTTTCAATCATAAGGTTTCGAAGTCAATTGCTGCATATGCATCGTGATAAGCCCTCGGTATAGTTCATTTTCTAGCCTTAATTTCTTTGTTTTATACTGTATTCCTACAAATATCTTTCATGGTTTAGTCCTGCAGGGTCGGTGCTGGCACGAAAATTCTTCATCCAGTCACGAAGCCACGTAACACTACTAAGTGAAAACAAGGGATACAATCGACGGATTAGGAATAATTTCACATTAGATCGCAAATTATCTTCGGGATCCTTTGAGAACCCTTACAGTCATTATGGGTTCGCATTGGTACGAGTTGATACCAGTACGTGCTGGTGCTAATATCAAGTGTCATTAGTATAAGCCGGTGTTTGTAGTGGTTTGAAATTATAACTAAAGTATCAAATCAGGGCAGAAAACATCCTAGTTGTGTATCGAATGCGACCCAGCGGCCAATCGAATCTGTAGTATATCAAATTGAAGTATCAAAGAGTTGGCTCGGAATTTATACCGTCGCCATTCTCAAAATCGGTTTTACTAACATGGGATGCTACAATGTCAGTAGACGCATCAGAACCGTGGGTACGTATAGATGTACGTGACTATATGAAAATTATCCGGACAGTAATACTATTCAGGAAATATATTTCCGTCCTCCAAAGTTCCGTCCTCTGATGACTCATACTGTGAATCAGCCTCCCAAAAGTCACCGTCGATAGGCCACTCCAGACTTTCAATTAGTCGTGTGATGTGGCTTGTAAATGTTGCCAGAGAACCATCGTGCTTTTTAAAGTCGTACACGTCCCATCTTTGCCAATTTAGAAGGTCTAACAATTTTCCATACCACTGATGCACGTAGTGATCTTCAATTGCAACGAACACCTCTTCCAGAGAACACGAATTGATTGGAAATAGGAAAGGGAGGAAATCGGTGCAGTCCTGTAACCTCAAGGATTTGAGATGTGGGAGCTGGACCCTGAAATGTTGTCCTTGGTCAATGAAGGTACCTTCCATGCTAATCTCTTCGATGGTTTGGCCCAGAGTTTCGAAGAAGCTCAATCCAATTTGCGAATCACAAACATCCACCTCCCGTAATGTCTCCGATTGTCCCGAAATTGTTAAGCCTGCGGCTTGATACCCCGTCAACCCAAAAGAGGAAAATCGAGGCAGCTTCCCAATATCTAGAACAACAAAAGCACTATGGCAATTCCTAAAATTGAGAAACAAACCGCGGAGAGCAGGCAAGTGTGGAATCGTCCAATAAGAACTATCGCTTGTGTGTATGGTAATATCTTCTAATAAATAGAAAGAGAAAGGGGGCCAAAGACAGAAGGGGATTTTCTGAACACTCGACCTGTCTTGAAAATGATGGTTCGTATCTAGCTGTGAGGCATGAATGTCTCTGTCCGCTTCAATTCTTTGAAAAGTCAGCGTCAATTTGATCCATGCGGCATCCATAGCTGATGCGATAAACCAAAGGAGATTCACCGTACATGCATGTCTTCAAATTTGGGATTCTGCCCAATATGTCAAATAGGCAGAAACCTCCTGTGTGAGAGTACTTAGATATGTATATCCATCTTACATGCGATATCCATCTCAACACTATATCAAGTATTGTTCTAGCTGGAAGACGTCTTCCGTTCAGCATACGAGGAAGATTGCTCTGAAATCTTATCTCTGTTTTCTGAAAGAGTGGCCTTATCACGTGAGCTCGTAGTTGTTGGGAAGCGTTGTAAAGTGACCATAAGTCATCGAAAGATATAAGCTGATAAGGCATCATGAGTATATAAACTAAACTTCTAGTATGGGATGTGGTTATACATAATCGTACATCATCGAATACCAGTTGTAATAATTCAGCGGGAAGATCTAGCAACGTCTTTCTTGCTTGGACTCTGCGCCTCAGACTCGATGGAGATGGTGGTGGTAGAATAATTGACATGGTTGAATAGATCGATGTATTGTTAATCACTTATTTGGTACCCTTGTTGCTCAGGTTTTGTTCCAGATCTCCCAAGGCTAATCCCAAGCCTGTCAATAAAGCCTTTAGTAGAGATATTTCCGTTTCGAGGTTCGGTCAGCTTGTGCAGAAAATTCGGGTCGATGTATAAAATATCCGGTATATGATCACTTTCTGGCATGTGCGAGTCGATGTGTGAATGAGAAAGATTATCTAGTAGTGTCAACCATGAAGCACATAACACCACACACTTGTAAGAAGGTCGTCTGTAACATACCATTGTATTGCAAATCCGAAGAACGATCCGTTATTCCTCCGAAGAAATACGAATTTATCTCATCGTTCTCTCCAGCCACACGAGCTAGCCTCCGACCGGCTTTGTCGAACTGAGACGCCGCGTCCAAGAACTGGTATACAGCCAAAGCATGCTGGGACTTTGATCAGCAGGAGAATTTCTGACCTTTATAGAACTGACCTCTGGATTTGCTCTGATGGAACGGAGGAGATACTTTGGAAGAGGCGGCCCCATGTTTAATTTGCTGTGGTCTGGGCGATTATTCCCCCTTTAACTGGAATAATAGTTACGTGGGAACTATAAGTACGAAAAATATTCTTGATGAAACGACAATAAAGGTCGTTCGGTGGTGGGAATTGGGAAAGGAGAGTGCTGAAATGAACTGACGGAGACCCACCCTGTGCATTGGGAAGGTTCTCGAGATGTGAGAAGTGATCCGGAACGGAACAGTGTAAGAAATCCCGTTTGGTGCCGTATGCACGGTCTTGTGCTGCGTCGATAAGGATTCCTATTTCATGTCTTTTATGGATTTCGCTAGATGATCTTGCTGTAGGGATTTCATAACAGTCTTGGTGAGGTTTTACACAAAGGCTTCAAACATGCGCAAGCTAAGCGGAGTGTTGATACAAGACTGCGAAAAGAATATTCCGAACCACGTATCAATTCCAAACTCCGAGCGGGATCACCTTGCCAAACCCAAACAAGAACTTCTAGTGACCTCAAGGGACATCCACCCGTACTGACACCAAGTCGTGCTGGCCCCAAGATTCCCATTTGGTGTAAGTTTGAGCTCTCATTTAGTGTAGTAGTTGGTAGCGATCTGTTTGGTGCTGTAAGAAATCCTGTTTGGTGCCGTATGAACCGTCTCGTGCGGTAAAAAATCCCGTTTGGTGTCGTATGAACCGTCTTGTGCGGTAAGAAATCTCGTTTGGTGTCGTATGAACCGTCTTGTGCGGTAAGAAATCTCGTTTGGTGACGTATGCTCCGTCTTAGGATTCCTGAAGGATCTGGAAGAGAAGTAGCGCTTGATTGCGACTAGGCTAACATTGAGGCATATCTAGTAACAAGACATAACGTGAAGAAAGAAATAGAGTAAATAAAGCATATCTCTAGTTCCTCCATTATATTCTTTCCTATGGCCAGAGAGTTATGTGGCAATATCAGTTGATTCTGTAGCAATCTATCAACAATCTTCTGTTCATGTCAATGATCAATCGTGTTGTATATATAGTCGTTAAGCATTAGTAGAGGATGCTATTCTGTAACTATACTTAAAAATCAGAAGAGCTAGCAATTGACTATGATCAGGCTAATATTAAGGTAAATCCTATAGCAAATAACAATCCATAACGCCAAGAGGAATATAGCCCTTAATATTCATTCTTATCTTAGGGCTCGCACATCATATGAATATATTACAACATATCCAGAACTGGAGCCAGCGACCAAATGGCGCTCATGACTGCTACAAATAGATGAACAAAATGTGAGACATGAACTGCATGATTATTCCATTTGCAGGGGAGCTAAGAAATTGTTGATACCTTTTGGGTATGGCTGTAATAATTCAATCAGGGCCTAGTAGAACTGGATTTTTTTTTTCTTCAGGGCGTGAGATTTGAGAAAATCGCATGATGCTGCCACTGATCATGTCCACATATGAACATGGTACTATGACACAAGTCCTCGTCTTTTTGAACCCAATTTTGTATCCATTGCTAAAAGCTGGCTTTGTGGATCAAGATACAAATGCAAATTGGGAACGAAATATGTTGATTGGATAATTTCCTCTGGATGAATTGTTGTGCGAACTTCGTGATGGAAAGTCTCTAGCAGAGACAAAACACTGAGCCGTAAGTGATGACCATAAGATGCATCCAACCATCATCCTCTCATCCTGCCTAAGCTGCGTAGGAACTTTTCCGTCGCAACACCCATTGCTGACTCTGTTCTTGTCCATTGGATATACTCAGGGAGGGATTCAAATCGCAAAAAGGCAAAGGGGTATGGGCGGACAATGTCATCAGCGGACAAAGACCCTTCCGTGATAAGGCGTAGAATTGTCGAGTCAAGGGACTGGAAATGGGCCACAGCGCCGGGGTACGCATTGCGGACATAGTTGACCAGGAGATTGATTGTGGCATCAGAAAAGGAGCGATTCTTCCTAGTACAATGTCAGCATCTTACTGTCAGCGATCAGGGTCCGCTTACATATGACTAGTTGCCAAAGCTGAGGGACAGGTCAGAATGACAACTAAACCAATACCACTTCCCAGACGCCACCATCGCTTCCCAAAATTTTTGTGGTCTACCAAGTTCTGTCGACTCGGCTTCTTGCCATTTCCTTCGAACTCACAAACATTTTCTACTATTAAGTCGTGAGCAATAGTCACCGGTTTACGGTTGGCAGGTTTGAGGAAGCCCTCGCCCTTGTCCTGTCTTTCCTTTACCGCCTTCTTGATTTCAGGGACAAAAATGTGAAGAAGAACTTGAGCCAGGCGACGATATATCGATTCGTGATGAAAGATTTCGTGGGTTGATAGTAAAAGCCGATATGCAGCAATACAAATATCTGCCGACGAAAGGTCGTAAGCCGGAAGCACAGCTACAGGTGCCTGAGGTTGTCGTGACAGCCACTCATTCCAGCTGTTCAAAGTAATATTGGTTTCGTGAATAATCCGATCGCCCATTTCGTAGATCTGACGCAAAGTCGCAATATCAGAGGATTGGCCGGCGTCTTTCATCAGAGTCCTAAGTAAATTCAAGCGTACAGATTCAGCTTCATTCAACGGGGAAGGTTGAGTCCATGCAATAGTTTTGGTTCGTGAACGTTTTTGTTTGCTACCGGATCTCGGCTTCCGTTTGGTGCCACATTCATCATCATTTGTATTTTTGCGCTTCCGCGGGCGGTTTGCTTGTTTGATAATGTGACTTCTGGATTCGTTACTTTGCTGCTGATCATCTTTCCGTGGACTTATCGACACATGTAATCTGGCAATGAAGTGTGATAGGTCTTGTTGTAACTGGAGTGATGGGGATGGAGAGTTGGAGAGCTGCCTAGTAGGCTGCGGGCATCTTCGCATATCCAGTTTTAGCCGTCCCGAGTTTAGGCGTTCATCAGACTCGACTCCGTCGTCCTCAAGGAGAACGTTTCGCGGTTTTGCGTGTTCGGGGGCAGTTTCTTCCGCTTCTCCCTGGAAGTGTTCTTGTTCTATAACTGGGTCTTCGTCACTCCTTAGCGATCGTGATTGGTCAGCTACACCAATCCCAGCAACAGCTTTTTCATGGGCTTCTCCGTTTTCGGTTGCTCGATTGGCGATTTCAGTCCCACGTTCGGCATCCTCTGGACCTAGTATAGGATCCATAGATTTCACGGGTGGAATTCGAACTTCGGAGAGTCCCAGCAGAGTCGTCGAGCTTTCCCAAAAAGGCGAAACAGATGTTTCGCTGCACATAGCATGTCGACACCATCCCTGAGACTCCATGGTTTAGACTGTTAAGTCTTGCGTCGAATCCACGCTCACCCGAAATACAACTATCAAATCTTACAGGTATACTCGTTCTCTTCAGACGCCGAGATTCTATTCCCTTAAATGTATCAGTACTCTAGCAAATTCCTCCTTATATATAGCGGGACCCGCTTTAACTGACACGAATTTCATTCCGATTCTAATCTACAGTGGCACCAACTGGTACCGACACCAATTCATTTCGACATTAACAGTGGCTTATTGTGACCCAATTCGTACTCGCACCGGTTCGAACCGATACCATGTCAAATCGACACAAACACGTTTTTTGATACTAATAGACACTAGATCGATTTCAACACCGACTTTCTTGGACAGCGACTCTATTGGGCTTTTCTGCTTCGGAGATTATAGATAATGGTAATGGAACATATAATGAAATACTATCTTAATGCCGATGCCGTCAAGGTCAAACAAGAAGAATGGATGCAGGAAATAGAAGAAAGTAAGTACACCATGTAAGGATATGATTTACATGTAGCCATTCCGCAATCAATTACAGTATTTTCCTATTGAACCACGCGATATTTCTGAACAAGTCCAACACTATCAGATCACGCATTGAGTGCAACCGGGCAAGACAGAAAACATGATAGTCTTTAAAGCCCGAACATAAACCCTTTAACCGACTTTCAGGATCGTATCCGATGTTGCTAGTTTTCTAATCTAGTTTCGTTTTCTGGCAATAGAATGTCTGTTGAAAACGTAGCCTGCAAGAGACTCTGTTCTGGCGTGTAACTTTGACCATCGTGTTTCTGAAGGGCGGAAATCGATAATCTGAATATACCAGCTCAGTCCTGTATCAAAGGAAACCTTGGAAGTATCTACCTGTCAAATCCTCTAGTCTACTTAAAGCTTCAGCATAACGCCGGTAAGCGATTTCTTCCTGCTCTTCCGTAACCACAAAGCCCTGTCGGATTTGACGGCGGAGACGTAGAATTTGAATATGAGCCTTTTGAAGCTCTGTATGACATATCCAGGGCTTCAAAGATAAGGACCAGCAGAGGGACTTCAAGGCTGCTTGGTTCATGCGTCCTCTTTCTGCCACCTTCTCCAACAGTGGCCACTCATAGAAATTCTTAATCTGTTTCCAGTCTGATGCCTCATTAGAACATGATTTTAGGTAATATGAGACTCACACACCATGTCTCACGTAAAGTGGAGGCTCCTGTAGGCAATTTGCGGTGGAAGACTCCATCATTATCCTTTACAAATGAAGGAGACAGATTTAAGAGCCAAGTTGATATTAGATGGCATTACGGGGAATTTTATCATAAGCATACAAAGTATAAAATATCGCCTATTCAAAACGTGCCGCATTTTCGAGATTTGAACTTGAAAACGGTGAGCTACAGTATAGGTGATGTATTCTAGTAAATTCCATTTATCCCCACTGCAACTGGGACCTGCACCGCCCAAAAGTACTGGTACCAAACGGGACCTACCATTCTCTACTTTGTTCTGCTTCCAGATCCCATCAGTTTGTACTCTAATTGTATAACAGAGACCAAGCGGAAATCATACCGCCGGTTTGAGACGTGACGTATAAAAGGTTGGATCCCTCTAACTCGGTCTGTGAAGACGCACATGGTGACCAAGTTCTTAATAGTTCACAATGTTTCCCTTGTGGGCCATAGTCAACATCTTGCATATCACACTGGCACGTGCTGCTCACCATAAGCACCATCATAGAGCACTTGCACAACCATCAACTGATACGGCAACTGAAACCCGTGGAGTTTCTCTTACCATTCCCACGAACCCCGGCTCCAGTGTTCCCATTGATATCGGGATCGATGGGTATGCTACTTCCAAGTCTTCGTTCTGAGCATGATACTGAGATTTGCAGCCCGATGGGCATTATTGAGATAGGCTCGCCCGGACAGACAATTGATGTTCAATTTGATACCACCTTCGATGGGATTCTCGTCCGGTCAACCCGTGAGAACCCCACCGATATAAATGGAAGCCTTGTCTATAACAGCAGCGACTCCATGTCATGGGGTTATGTTTACAGTTCGGTTTCTGATAATACATACACGCAAACGTTTAAAGATGATGCCTATGCTATAGCATTCGCTGGCACGGAGATTTTCAATATTGGGGGCCAACTCTATTCGACCATCGCATTCGGCCAACTTGAACAGTATTTTCAGAATACGAGCGGACATGCTCTTCCCTTTGGCGGGACTAGCGGACTTATTGGCCTAAATTATAACTCTATGCAGCAGCCTGGGTTTCCAAGTTTTATGTCGTCAATGAGATATCAGTTAACAGGTACACCTCAATTCAGAGCTTTCCATGAGCGTGCACTGACGTGACACCTAGAATGGAAATGCGCCCTTGACTCATCCCGTGAATGGCAAAATGGTACTTGGATGTTTGGGAGTCTGGAAAGCCTAGATTACGGTGCTGCTATCGCCTGGGCGGATCGGAATATCAATCAGCCCACCTGGAGTTTTAATATTTCAGCGATCTCCGCTGGCAGTCGAACGAATCCCCCAATCAGCACCTGGTCCGCCACAGTCTCAACAGCAGAGCAATCCCTTGTTTGGCCGCAAAAGCTTCTAGACTGGTACTTCTCAGGCATCGAATCCACATGGTCTGCTTTTGATAACACATATCGCTATCCGTGCAACGCGAGCCTACCCGATTTCACATTTGGCATTGGAAATGGGACATTCACCATTCCTGGTGCTTATATGCCGTACCAGCGTAATCCAACCAGCACTACTTGCATCTCTATCATCACAGGGGACAACTCTACAGAGTCGAGTCATGAGTACACCTTTGGTTCCTGGTGGGCCCAACTAGGCGTGATAATTCTTGACTACGAACATGGTCAGGTGGGCTTTATGAACAAGTCGACACCATTGCCGAAGTTTACCACCGCCGACCTCGACATCATTGCAATGAACTGATTTGTTACCATAGATGAGTAGATAGAGAGGCTGACGAGTTATATACGTAAAATATGGCCATTTCGACTTTTACTAGCTGACCAGCCTTCGGAACAGTAAGACGTTCAAATCTCCAATGAAGGGGGACGATTCAAACTCTACTTCTGAACAGCGTGCTCGTAAATCAATCTCTCTGGAGTTAATAGAGGATAGAGATAGTCTAAACAGTTAAGGTCAAGAGTGCATTGAGGTGGTAGATCGTATTATTAACTTACAAATAGATCAGGATAGAAGTCTTCCAATATAAATAAATTGCATTTTAGCCCTGTGCTCATAGTGGGATAACACAGCTTTATTCAATATCAGAGCCCCATTAGAGAAAGCACCTAAGCCCTACATTAGAATGATTTATTCTATATTTAGCTAAGCCACACTGAGGTATAGCAGTCCAGAGCTCTTAATGGCTTAGGTCCTCCGTTTGACTCGGCCAACCCTCAGTCTACTTGGGAAGATAACAGCCAAACTATGCTTGTGAGGTGGCGCAGCTTCACTACGGTAGGGTCTGACCTGGCCCCACTTCCGCCCAGTAGTATATAAACCCAGAACAAGCCCATCACGGATAATTTAGTAGCAACATTTTTTTGTGACCTTCTAAGACCATGGCCATCAGCACCCTATCGTTTTTAGATCTACCCAATGAGCTAATCGAGGAAATCCTCAGAAATGTGCCAGACTTTCATAGTGTTCATTCAGCAAGTCAGGCATGCACACGACTCTTTGATATATATCAAGCATCGCAATTGGAAATAATAAGATCAACAATACTCCGAATTCCAGACGGAAAATCTGAAAGCAGAGTATATGATCTCCTTCGAATATTGCAATTTGTCATCAAACAAGAGATAGTTCAGCGGGATGTTGCGCGATCAATATTACACGATTTGTGGAAATTACTTGCGGAAAAGGGATATGAACAGTTGCTTATTCCATTCGGAAAAGCTTTGGCATGGTCATACGCTAAGCGCAAAAGAATACCGGAAGCTATTTGTCTTCTCCAAGATATCTGGGACCAGAATGAGCCTTTCCTTTTAAAGGAACCAGAGGATACTTGGTCAGGACGTCCTTCAACTCTTCTACCAGTCAAAAGGCTTTTAGATCGGCTTTATCCAATGGATGACAGCCACTCCCCTACCACTACAGAACTTCAGGAGTTCCAAGAAGTTCCAATCGCCAAAATACGCCCAGGAGAAATAGAATGGAACGCTACCATAAGTCAGGTGGATAAAGCCCAGCAAACCCAACTTCTGAAAAATGGAATCCTATTTGAAAGAGACATTATTATGATCAAGTTCAGCCCCATGATGCCAACACTTGAATCTGCACCGCCGTCTCCGACGCCATTGCCCACTATGCCCATCCACTACATCCGTCCAAACACCACCAGTGACAGAGCCTTGGTTGAAAGTCTGGATGACGAACTTGTCACCAAACTTCGACACTATACTTGGTGGAGCACCGAGACCCGCCGTTGTTAACTCGGAGGTTGGATATGCTTTATATTTCGCACTTGTTAAGCACAACGTTGAGCAATAACCATCGCCCGGAGCAAATCTATAGCATAAATAAGAGGACCTTCATGCTTGGAATAAGCACAAATAGGAAAAGAATTTTTAAGATAAAATAACTCCCCATGAAACGCCAATAGTTATGTACACTGAAATTGTCTGAAGGATTTTTGAGTCGACGATGGATCTGGTTGTTGCGATCCTGACCTCCGTAGGAATGACGCTAAGCTGCTTTACAATCTCTTACTTCCCAGGAGCCATCCTTCTCAGAACTGAGGTCGCATCAAAAAGGAGCGCTTGACACTAATATAGCTTGCTTGCAAAGATTGCGATATTCTCCAGACCACTATATGCCTGTGTAGTTCAAATGTTAAAGGACCTCAGAACACCTAATGGAAGACTCATTAATCTCATTTCAAGTATTTTAGAAGATCGTCTCAATAGGAGAGTCTATCTTCGCAACCTTATTGATGTTGAATACGTGCTATTCTAAGTCCGTTCTTGGAGAATCTAATGAATTTTGCTAATACAGAATTGACCCTGACAAGTAAACCAGTTTGCGTGGAAGGATTTTCCATTGGTAAGCGGTATTGCACATCCAATATCCTACCGTTTGCGAGCTATCAAAATCTCACAAGGTCGAATAGTATGTTGTCGTGTAAGTGGTTTCGGGACTCAGAACAACGAGAACACTTTGGATTACGGTTTGCAAAGGTGCTGCAGTGACGGTCGACAGGTTAGTTGGGGACGAGGTCGAAGAAGGCTCGGCGTAGTGCTTGGCAGTGCTGGTACAGAACTGGAAGGCCTGACCATAGGATATGCGCTGTGTGCCGGCAGTGGAATAGTCTGGCAGGTGAAACTTGAGCTCATGGTCGATTTGACGGAAGGAAGTTGAGATACAGCAGGCAATCCTCTGTTAATCCACAATCGTTGACACCTAAACGGAGGGACATCATGGCAATCCATAGTACCATTGAAACCGGTATATGATTCTAAGAAGTGGGTGCAATATGGGTTTCTTCAAGCCTAAAAGCAGTCCGCCGCTCCATACCGATAAGTTCTTCCGCCGACGACCGTATTTCGATTTATGCTCTTGCTAGACCCGGGTTATTCCACAAGCGGTGGCACGTGAATGGCGGTGTACTGTGGCATGCTGTTGTTCCGTTCGACGCATAATAAGTCTGTAAGAACCGTGTACACGATGCGCTGTTATAGGATCGCTGGTCTTCACCACTGTACCAAGAACTGAGATTAGAAGCTGTAGACAGATCCAATTGCTCTTGGTCTTGCAAGGCGCGACTGAGCGTGAAACTACGGGATATCTGCCAGTTTGAGAGATTGACAGCCATAACAGTGTCGTTAAACGGAGTCCATGCTAGACTGCCCGTGCAATTCGATGTATCCCAAGCATACAATGCCAGAGGTGCAGAAAGCTCCTAATAAATCAGTGACTGTCTCCAAAGGCTGGTCAAGCACCATACTTCACCTGCTGAATGAGCGCTGATGGCAGCTAAAATAAACAACCATTGGTTTTTCATTTTCGGTTGGGGGCGGAGCTTCTGGTACTCTAGCAGAACGTTGCAATGTCCCTCGCACTTATACAGCAACTGATTCAACGTTACTGATCATTAGATCCGACGTCGCCTTCACTGGAGACGGTGCGTATTGTATCACTGGTTGATGCTAACACGGAAATGTAACCCATGTAGAGTAGCTGTCTGAGCTTTTAAAATCATGTACTCATGGCATTCGTCATGCTGCATAAATCCGATCAATGATCTGAAAAGGGAACAAATAGCGACACTAAACGGGAACACTTGACACTAAACGGGAACGTTTGATAGGAATGATTGAGCCAAACGAGAACATTAACGACACCAAACAGGAACAAACGGAAACGTTAGCGACACCAAACGGAAACGTTACTGACACTAAAAGGGACTGTGACACGGAGCAAGACCATATAGTGACGCTAAGTAACTTTGGAAGAAAACATAGAGGCACAGACCCGTTCTATAGACCGTATAGTCCAAATCAAGCGCTCTCTGGAGTATAAATAATAATATCTATAATACTTGTATCTCATGAATCCTATCGAACGATGACCGAGTCGACAAGTACCCCGAAAGGCCGTGTTGCAATCATAGGAAGTGGTCCTGCAGGGCTATTCGCTGCATGGGCTCTCCGGAATGATGGATATGCTGTGTCGATATTTGAAAAGGCAGGTGTTAACTGCCCTCCAATCGTTGAACTCTTCTAAACGACGGTAACAGAACAAATGTCTTACCCTAGATGGCCACTCGTTCCAGCTCGAAAATGACTCCACAGTGGATATTCCCATGCGTACCTTTTCAGGGAGATACTACGCCAACCTCTTCCAAGTACTGAAATTCCTTGGTATTAAGACACAAGTTCGACAATTTCGATATATATTCATGGAACGAACCCGGCGTGATTTCCAATTCTGTTCCAATTTTCACCAGATTATCCCTTGTTTCGAGAACGGCATGCTTATTAACCTTTTTAATCTCCTCTGCTACCTTTGGTTCACGATTGCAGTATTTCTTTTTCCCCCTCGGATAACCAACGTACCATATACAAGAAGTCGAACAGAAAGCTTGGATGAATATGCTCATCGTATCCGGCTACCTTCCAGTTTTCTAGATCATTATTTGTTACCATTATTTGCATCTGTTGCAACTTGCACCCATGATCACCTCCGCAACTTACCCGCTGCGTATATCGCGGACTACAGAAAATTGACCTTGGGAGCACATCACCGTACAGTATCTGATATGCAGCGTCTGCAGCAGCAGCTTGTCAAGGGAACACGTCAGAATTTACAATGTGAAGTCATCTCTGTGAAATCAGAAAACGGGGACGTGGCCGTCAGGTACCGTTATGTGTGCAAAAGACCAGAAGAAGCTTTAATTCATATTGCAATCTTCGACCACGCAATCCTGGCTGTCAGTGCGGCCCAGGCAAGCCAAATTCATATCGCCAGCTCTGCAGTGACTTCACGCTTGTTAAGCTGTCGAGTACGTGTCGCTGTCTCGAAGCAATCTTGGGAGGAAACCCTTTCGCAACGAAAATGTCGGCCATCTGAAATATTAATGCTCAGAACTTGTGGTCATTCCAGTATCGGCAGGGTCACACAGTCAACTCATCTTCATCCCTCAAACGTAGCGGTGACGGTGTCTCCGTATCCAAGCAATGAGACTGGAGACATTCATACATTTCATATTGTCGACTTGGTCCGTCCAGTACCAACCCCGGATTCCCACGACTTATTACTGCGTTGTTTTGGAAAAGGATGTCATTCCGGGATTTGGAGGAATGGGGAGGACAATGTTTACCTAGTCGGCGGTTATGCGTCGGCCGGACTACCTTTGCTTGAGGCATGTGTCCGAAGTGCATTTGAAGCTGCGGAGGCCATTGGTGCACGACTACCCTTTCCAGTAATACGTCAGACTCCTTTCTGAAAATGCCCTTGGATTTACGAATCAAGACGTAAATTCACCGACAACAAATGGGGGCGAAGCCAAAGAAATGGGAACATTACCAACCAAACGGGAAACGATACATCGCGATGTATGCCAAGTTGCCATATGTTCCAGCCAAGAGTATAACGTTATCACTGGGGACAATTCTACAGACCCAAGTCACGAGTACACCTTTGGTTCCTGGTGGGTCCAACTAGGTGTTTTAATTCTTGACTACGACATAGCCAGATGGGCTTTATGAACAAGTCGACACTATTGCCAACCTCGACGTCATTGCAATGAATTGATTGGTTGCCGTAGATTACTAGGGAGAGAGATAGATGGTTAATATACATAAAGTCTGTCCCATTCGACTTTTACTAACTTAGTAGCCTTCAGGCCAGTAAGACATTCAAATCTCAAATAAAGGCCGATTATGAACACTTTCCTGCAGTCTCCACTTCTGAATAGCGTCCTCACAATTTCGCAACCATGGTTATGGTCAATATCTCTCGAGTCCACAGAGGACATCCGAGCCAAGAGTACACTGAGGGGACAGTACAGATCATTGGCTTAGGGATGGGTCAGGAGAGAAGTATTCTGGTGCCTTTAAGTTACATTTTGGCCCCGTGCTCACGCCAGGATAGCACAGCTTTATTCAATACCGGAGCCCGATTCTGGAAAGCAGCTGCGCCATCAATTAGGATCGCGTCTGAGTCAATTTCATCATCTTTCTGTATTTGGCCAAGCCACAGTGAAGTATGGCCTCTCGGTCAATTAGGGCTAAAGTGAAGACAACTAATTGTGGCCATGCATGATAGTGTCGCGGTTTCGGTCATAAAATTTTCCGATGATTGCTGGTTCTCAGGTATATAAAGCTCCTCAATGCCCACCTCTGGGTTTAAATCTTTGCTTTCTAATTTATCTTTACATTCAGGATACTGCCATCGGAATAGACAACATGCAGCCTTCTTTCACCATGACGACGAACGAACAAATCCCAGTGGATCAGGCATTTTATCATGGATCGTTTTCGCAGAGTGATACGGAATCTCGTGCATCGACTGTTCCCCTAGATGAAACCTCATCCGGCGAGAATGCCAACACCATCGCTGAGCCAGATTACCGTGAGAACGACCAAGGGGTGCGTGTATCTTCGCGTTCACTGCGTGAAGTTACCAAGCGTGATTATACCTATGAAGATTACCAAAAAAAAATGGATGCCGCCACCGCCACTGTCACTCCATGCAAGTCGAGAAGAAGAAAGACCGGAATAGGCAAAAGGACAAGAGAACCCGCAGATTTGGGCTCCATGCTTGTACGTATTCAGATCTCTCGTCACCTGATATAAGACATTAGCTAATGACAGTGCAAGGATGAATTCTCCCACAAGGTTCGACGTCATGGTCAAGCATGGACAGATGAAATCCGAAAACTTCGAGAAGAGCTCGAGATTTTACACGACCGGAACAACCGTCTTCAAGAGGAGATTAGAACCGCAAATGGCGAGAAAGACCGCCTCCGAGGGGAGCTCATCATGTCGAATCATGAGAGGGATCGTCTCCGAGAGGAATCCACAATCTCAAACCAGCAGAACGACGAGAAAATCCGTGATTTACAACGGGTTGTCGATGAACGAACTAATTTCACCTACCTTGTCTGTCAAGGCTGCGGTGAAGCAAAAAAATACTGGCGTATATTTGGATGTGGTCATGCGTTCTGTACTGGATGTATAAGCGAACTCAATACAAAAGAGCCGCTGTTCAATTCTTGCTGTCCCTGCTGTCAAGAGCCCATCCAAATCTGCATCAACTTTGATCCAAAAACTTTGTAGGCAGGCGAGATGGATGGAGCACTCCTACATTTGGCAATCACTGTATGTGATAAGATGTTTATATGTTGACGGCAAATCATCATTACAGTATAGCAAACGTAGTCTGTGAAGCTTTACTAAGTCTTATATATGCACTAGATGCTGCAGGCCATCCTCTCAGATCATTTCCTTTCTGTTACTTTAAATCAATATAATTCTGAATTATCCATTGTGAATAAAATATCACAAGAAAGCATGAAAACAACATTTTTTGGATGCGTAGATCGACAACGGTAAGCTGGCATACAATGGGTAGATAGCTGGTTTCGATATACATCGGGAGTATAACTACTCACTAAAATAAAGTTTTCAGGCACACCAATTAGAACGGCATAGTGGAGCAGAGAGTGGGTCTCAAGAAGAAAGCCACCAAGCGATTGGTCAATGGCAGTAGCTAGCCCTAAGACTTGTATATAACTTCAACATAGGCATGATGTCGATGTCAACAAACTACAATAGCCCCTATGATAGGATCAACATTTCATTATTTTCGACTCGAATTATAGCAAATTATGCCGCACTGGGATGCCACGATGGTCCGATCACCGCATGTACAGTTTTCATTAACAAAGGTGGATAGTCGCATCGCCTACTACCACTTCATATAGGTTGGCCGTTCGTACAGAACTAAGTACATTTGCTTCAGGGAACCATTAGGGCTCGTGGAACAAAGACGCACACAACACGATGTAGGCAGCAAACGAGAATCGCCATCTCTGCCCTCTCCTCTCGTCATCCCCATTATCAAGAAAAAGGCAACAACAACAATAACAATCATGTACGTCGACCCTAGTAATTACTTGAGAGCTTTGGTCATTCAACTATTATGAAGCGATCGCTAACGAGGGACCTGCAATAGCTACGTCAAAATGTCTAGCGCTCCTGCTCCGATCTTCGCCCCCGGCCCCGTCGGTTTTATCCTCCCTGGTGGGTTCGATCTTTCGATAGACCTGGATGTTCTTACTGGATGGGTACGTGAATAGGCACCAAGCAAGCGAATTGGGTATATAGAGTCAGGGCATAGAACTAACATGGGTGGTCTAGTGCGACTGCCTTAAACGCCTTGCCCGTGAAATCCAAATGGTGTACAAGAGTACAGAGCTATGGGTCAAGGCGCTGAAGGGCCAGCGCTCTGGCTGATAGACTATCGAGAAGATCTTCGGATCCTATTTTTTACGGCGTTGGATGGAGTTCCTGAGCTCCAGAGCGATATTGCGGCTCGCGTGAGAGCCAAATTCCGTGATTATGATGCGTGGCGACGTGGGATGGGCCCCGCGCCTGGGTGAAATTTGTTGTCGTTCATTGTAAATGAATATTTGAATTTCCTTTTGCAAATAATTCGACATAGATACCCTGTTTGCTTCGTCCCAATTCCTTCGTTGAGTTTATCTCGAATCATCCAAATGCCAGTAAGCTGTGATTAACCTCGACTTTGACTAGAGTGCAAAAGCATAATCATTGCCAATAACCACCAAGTACGGGACATGCTAAGACCGTCAATCTCATGCTTCTGGCAACGTAGCCGTAATTGTAGCTGTTACCTATGGTACATGCGTCGGAGACCTGCTTGGCTGGTTGAATCAGATTTTCACATCTTGTGTTAATGTCATGGTTTTCCTGCAGGCTTTTATCAATAATTTATATATGAACTTTTGCCGTCTAGCACGTACGAAGTTGCAGAAGAAAATCGAGGATCTTCCTTCATGAGATACACGCGCACAAGTCGCTGCACGTAACATTCGCGACATCGGAAAGACGGCTGATGTTGGCGATAGTCTCATTAACACGCGCCAGTCTATATCGAAGGGAGCATGTTGGCTCAGAATTCTAAAGAGACGTGCTTATTTAGTCTTCCGGTATCATAGCCAAGATCAGTGTTGCTTACAGATGCTTTTGAGAGAAAATTCCGATCATCACGGCGGTGTTAAGGTGTTGGCTAGTAGATGATCTTGAAGGTTAACTTCTCCAAGTGTGCAGTGTCCTATCTTCGGCGGCTGCAGCGAGATCTACCTTGGGAGGGAGGGAGGGTTGGGGAGGGAATAGCTTCCCTTTTCACTGCGATGATTGGGAATCAGATTCAAGTTCTTGTTCCAATCTTCCTGTAGCGATTGCAAACTTGATTGCTGCATGGACGACCTTCATATCTGGTCGCCATCGATCTGGGTCTGAACGTGATTTACCGCCCAGGAAGAAGGATAGATTTCCTCGTCTTGATTCTGTGCACTGATTCATATCTTCTCGCATCGCTGTCCATTGCGTGCAGCGGAATAAGAAGTGCTCTATTGTCTCACTTGCTTGGCCACAGGTACAGAGATTCGAGTCTACTGCACCTATCCGATTCAGATAGCTGTTGAGCCTTGTCATTCCTGTCCGAAGTTGAGCTAGGATCTTTGCCCCTTTCCGATTCAGTCTATCATGTAAGCTTCTTGTGTGTTTCCCTGGCACCGTTCTGGAGTATCTTCCAACGTGTTCTGGGAGAGTCCATTCCTGTTGCCTTTCCGCAAGAGCAAGCCTAATAGCCGTTGATTTTGCTCGGTATGGCGGTTTTTCTCGTAGTGACTCAACTCTTGTTGCTTTCCATGCCTCTGCTTTTGCTTGCCGTTTCACAGCCATGTCTGAATGTGTTGGAATCCAAATTGTGACCACCGCGTTTCCTTGTTGTAGTAAGTCTTGTACCTGTTTATATATCTGCTGGATGGATTCTTGGCCTGATTTTCGACGGGGTTGGCTGATGACAGACAGTGCCGATCTATTGCTACTGAGGATGAATATGCATCTCCGATATGTCTCACGTGGGATACGTTTCAGGGAGGTTGCTACCGCCTCCAATTCTGCCGTGTAAGGGTTGTGTTCTGTTCTTTTGCCCAAGAGGATTGAGTGACTGGATATATTGTTCCCACTTGCTCGAGTATCTCTTATGCAGCCTCCTATGCCCACCTGTCCGATTTAATCGATGTGCTTGTCGCAATCAGAATGCCTACAGCTTTGTTGGCATTGCTAATGGCTTTATCCTCGTCCGTTTCATAGATCGACGGTATCCGGTTGGTCCACGGTGGTACTGTGAATGCCTGGATAGTCTCAATCCGCTCCCCTGTCATTGCCTCGAGCGGTTGAGTGATCCTCTGCAGTGGAGACCGGAACCTCTGCGCGGCGACGGCTCTCAATCTGACCAGTGGATTTGACTTAGGTAGAGTCAGGATATCGACCCATAGTTTTGTCGCTTTCTCCGCATGTCGAATGTGAAACGGTTGAATTTTTGCTTCTGCCTCAGCCACTGCCGTTGCAACTGTCCGGAAGGAACCCGTAATCGCAATCGCTCCATGTTTCTGCATTCTATTCAGGTATCGTGTCTCATTATCACGAGCGAGTCCTTATCGAAGAGAGCAAGTTGGCTCAGCATCCTGAAGACATGTGCTCATTATCCTTGTCATAACTAGGATCACTGCTACCTACAGATGCTCTTGAGCGAAAAGTCCGACCATCACGGTGGTGTGTTTCCGGGATATGGCGTAGGTGGTTTACCATTTTGTCAAGATTAGCAATCATAAACAACAAAGGCGCTTTAAACAACGCGTATCTAGAAGCGCAGCTCACTTACTGCTGTAAAGATTATGCCAAGTATAATTGAGTCTGGCTTCATTGTGTCTTTGCTCTGTCGAAGTCCTGCAAATACAGTCTATCTTTAAGTGAGATATATATATATATATATAGGACAAGTAGCGACAAGACAAGTCTTGAGAGCGGAGTTTAAATATGACGGACTTGCTTCATGTTCACAACATACTGCTCATTGAACTACGACTGAGTCCAAAAACATTTCAACAACACCAGCGACTAAACAAATTCAACTAAGACGAAATGCGTCGCATACTATACCCAAATGAGATACCTGACTGGCACCAAATGGGACCGGCCGATGCAGGAAAGAAATCAATAATTTCAAGATATGTGACGTGCAATTTGAGTCGCGTATCAAATCTAAATCCTGGAATTATTTAGCGAACCCCAAAAAAGAAACACTTTGCGACCTCAAATGGAACACAGTGACACGATATCGGACAACCATTCGCACCGACAGTATGCCCTCGTTTGGAACCCTCATTTAATTTTATTGATATTCCTATTTAATCTTGACAACGTTTCGTCTGCTGCTGTAAGGATCCCTACAAGGTACTGTAATTACAGTCTCAATACTTGCACGGCCCTGAAATATTCACGTCGTGACGTATTTGGAAAGTAATGCCTATTCACATGTGACAACATAGCGGCTCTGAGACTGTAACTTTAGTGAGGACACCAACTACGACTCCAGCATCCTAGGATGCCGAAACCCAGTCACAACGATGACCAACCAGGAATTTAGAATTCCTCAATTCTCTATTATGTTCACTGGGAAAGCGATCTGAATAGTATCGATAGGGGAATATGATGGCTTTTTCGAATCGTCTATTAGCGATTGTGACGAGAATCTATACTTCTAGAAAAGCAAAAAATGGGGGGTAAATCAAGTTGGCTACTTGTGAATAACCTGGTTTCCTGTATCTCAGGCGCACGTAAATTTGATAGCCAAGCGATAATTTCTTCAACATTATCAACCAACCGTCGACCGGAACCAGCCCACTTTTTGTAAGTTGGAGGTATAGCCCTTCTCCTTACAGGAATCATCTAGGCTGATGATGGGAAGGCACAGTAAGGGTTCGAATCTCCCTGACAAGTCATACCGGCAGTGCACGTAGCTCTTGGGTTCCAGACCTCGTTGTAGCATTGCTCCAGAACGTTGCCATTGCATTGCCAAGTCGCATCGGAACATTGGGTAGATGTTCCTGCGGTTTCGCTAGGGATTGCAACTACAGAAGTCACTAGAGTTGAAGGAGTAGATGCGGTGGTAGGAGAGCTAGCCTGACTACCGAGGGCAGGGCCCGAGACAGGTCCCTGTGCAAGTCCTGAGCCGGTACTGTCGAAGTTGTAGAGAGTCTCGTCAACAATCTCCCAGGAAATATCGATGTGACCGTCTGCACAAGCGGCCCCTCCCGATAACTCATTAAGGACTTCGTAACTGAAGTCCAAACCAGGAGCGCCTGCTGCATCCCAGGAAGTGGCAGTTGCGGAACCAGTGCCGCAGCGCTCGCAACCATCACCAATGAAGAGTGGCAGGTCAGAAGGTTGGCCGTTAACTGAGACAATGACTTTTTTGCCACAGTATAGGGACATGTCCGCTGACAATTGGGTATTGTTCATGGCTACCAAATAGTTCGAGTTGATCTGAGTCAAGCTCAGAGTCGTCTGTAAACTACAGTGAACACCACCCATGTTCTGATATTCAAAGCTAGTGCCGCAGGCATCTATCTGCTGAACATCATAGTAGTAGGTTCCAAAACCAGACCCACTGTAAATGGTGTTTTGGCCATCGGCCCCCAGCACCATGAGCAGACCAGCTGCAAGAATGATAGAAGCACTCATGCTTGATTGTCGAGTTTGAAGGATTGTTTATATCTGCTTTGATATACAGTTAAAGGAATGACAGGAAGAGAAAGGAATCTTGTTGGAGAACAAGAAACATCAAAAGTAGGTGTACCGCCATTTTATATTCGTAAAAACCTCCATCTTTTCACACGTCGGCAGGTGTATGCGGTCTGCACCTTAGAAAATGACCGCCACCCATAGGTTTTTAGCAATGTGTATCCACAGTCATTAGAAAATGAAGCCTTTCCATTATTATGACTGCCGAGGCGTTACAGAAACTGAAATGCAATTGAATACCACACTCTTGAATAGTCCATCCTTCAGACTTTCTATCAAATTTGCCTTGAAAAGGCGGTCTGTGCTCTCTACCGTTGGGTCTAGACCACTAAGTCATTTTTTTGAAGATCCTAGTTACAGAAATTTTATCTTAGACAGTCAGATCACTTAGATCCATGCGGCGCTTTTATAGTGCCTTTTACAACAAGTGGAATACTATATCAAGCTAACTGCAAATATTCAAAGAAGATTGTCAAGAACAGTCTCTATCGGCCTTCACGTCTGATGCGGAGGCAACGAGTTTGATTAAATTCACCTTAAGTTCCTTCGGAATACTTCAATGGTGAGCAGTTCCTGGTTCCGTAATTTCATCAACCATGGTTTCTTTCACACTGCGGTTCTTCGGGCAAATGATAATTTTACAGTTCCTTTTCTCCATCAAAGTCTAGTGGCTCAGTCTATTTCTGGTTCCTTGGGCCCATTCCATTGTCTTTTTGAGGAATATATGGCCCATGCGATTATGGTTCATCATTGATTCTCACCACTCCAACGATACAAACGGACTTATAAATTTTCATTCGGTTACACCACTCCGAAACGTGGCATTGGATGTCCGTTCCTCGAAATGGTAGGCTCGATACAACCATGATATTTTTTCCAAGTTGTCTGTCGGAACTCATATGGTAAGAAATCGGATACCAAACACCAATTGCACCAAAAAGGGATACCCCTTAATGGGGTTTCTTGGTAATGGTATGTAACGGGTGTGAACGTTCCATATTCACTCAATAATCACGTGATCTAAGTTCCAACATTGTCGTGGAATCACGTGACACCCTACCACGTGACTTGCCGGTACTGGCCCTAGGAGGGGATATGATGGAGGAACTAGGAATATGTTTTTTTTACTTTATTTTCTTTCTTCGCATCAAACGGAATCTGACTGACTTGGAACGGGAACCTTACTAACACAAGAACTAGCACATACTAAACCAAAACCAAGGTCAGCAACTGGCACTAAATAGAAGCTGCTGACACGAAAACTGCAGGGAGAAAAAAGATTCATTTCCATGATATGTAACTTCCATTTAGAATCACATATCAATTCCAACCTTCAAGCAAGATCATCTAGCAAAACCCAAAGAAAAAACAATTAGACGCCAAACAGGACAACTGTAGACAGTAAGTCGTGCTGACGCCAATTCGCACCGACAGCGTACGTTTCCGTTTCCGCTCGCGTTCGATGTTGGTGTTATTCCCATTTGATCTTGGTAACGAACCCGTTTGGTGTCGTATGCACCGTCTTGTGCGGTAAGAAATCCCGTTTGGTAGCGTACGAACCGTCCTGTGCCGTAAAAAATCCCGTTTGGTGTCGTATGCACCGTCTTGTGCGGTATGAAATCCCGTTTGGTAGCGTACGAACCGTCTTGTGGTGTAAAAAATCCCGTTTGGTGTCGTATGCACCGTCTTGTGCGGTAAGAAATCCCATTTGGTGTCGTATGCACCGTCTTGTGCGGTATGAAATCCTGTTTGGTGTCGTATGGACCGTCCTGTGCCGTAAAAAATCCCGTTTGGTGTCGTATGCGCCATCTTGTGCGGTAAAAAGTTTCGTTTGGTGTCATACAAACCGTTTGGAGGTGTAGAAAGAATCCTGTGTGGTGCTAGCACTAGTTGCGTCTGTACATTAAATGAGAACAGACACCGATATCGAACGAGAACATTGCGAGAGCAAATGATGTTACTTCGTAAATCTAATGAGACGAGATAGGCACGTAGAGGCCCAGTTGAGCTCTTGGACTGTGCGCGCAAGGTCAGTAGTTACAGGCTCTACCATCATCTACGATGTACTTTCCGGCGCAATTAGGGTTGCAAAAAATCTTATCATAGAGTGTATTTTTATCAGTAATAGACCAATTATGCTAATTAAGGGTCTACCAAATTTTCGCCGCTTTCGATATGACTTCAAATACGGACATCATGAATCTGTGTCCACAGAAAGTTGGTCGTTCTCGAGCAGAAGCAAGGGCCATTATCACCAACTCTCTAGTACTCGCCAGTCCAGTTTCTGGTCTGTTCTCGTTGATGAGCAGCATACCATATCCGGGAGCCATTTCGTCTGAGGTGTGGCGTGGGATCAACTCACTACAAGCTACAACCACAGCAGAGCACCATTACATATCCAATGACTACAAGCTTCTTGGAGAGGCTGTAGAATTAACTGAGTTAGTGCTTGCTTTGCTGGAAACAAAATCATCACGTTCATGCTGGTACGATTAGGGTTATGACTACTCGAACACTGGGTATACACTAGGACAGGCTACTGTCTCTCTTTGCTGGCCAAGAATCCCTACTCATGTCTTGTAGCTGATGGAACTTTATTGATCTGTAAGTGATAAAGAAATCGTATCCAAATGGACTACACTCTTTGCCTTGACTGTCCATGACAATATATTCAAAGAGATATAAGGTTCGACGCATAGCCTTTATCCACCGCATTTCTCATCTTGTCCTTACGGATACTGCTTCTGTGGTCAAGTCACAATGGAGGAAAAATTTCATCTTCTGGATCTACAAATCGCTAAGTTTACCGACTTTGGTGTATGTATGATTTTTTCAAGAGCAGCGGACTTGGATCATCTGCGCAATAGTAGTGAGAAGCTGGTTGAGAAGTGGCCCATTCTGGGAGCGCGGATCAACCTACTGGTGAGTCTGTGATGCTATGATTGAAATGAGCATCCTTTTAATTTTACATGGCAGGATTATCAACCTCGATATCATAGCAAGATATGTGTGAACTTTCGAACGAAGATCTGCGATTACTCGTTAGACGAGTATCTTCCCGGATTGAGCCAGGATCTGGACACTTTCGACAGTCCTTTTGATCCCTTATTCGACTCTCCAGTTTCTTGGAGAGACATAATATCCCCTCCCGTTTTATCGATGTCAGCCATAGCACTGCGCGACGCATGCCTGCTGAAGATTTCGGTTCAGCATGCTTTATGTGATGCAACTGGTTTGTTCTAGATAAGCGATGTACCGTGGTGTTTTCTAAAGTAATTCTATAGGTCTTTACAACATCGTACAAGCGTACTGTTCTCTGCTGCGAAGGGAATCAGTGAAACCGCTGACTCCTCGATCAACTATCAAGTTAGCGGACAACAGCGCCTGCATCATGCCAGATTCACTGACATCTGAACCAATAAGCGCACGTCTCGCGCAATTTCAGATCACTACATCCCAGTTGGGCTGGCGGCCAGTCCTGAGTGCCTTCCTTAAGAGTGCCTTGTTCAAGCCTAAGCACAGGAAAATCTTTCGCATGCCAATTTTGGATGACAATCAGCTAGTTAAAGCGCGAACAGCCAATGAAAGGGTGACCACGCATGACTTGCTGATGGCATACCTCTGGAAGGTCCGTGAGAACCTCTATATTCGTTCGTGATATCGATCTAACATAGTATAGGCCTCGGCAGCCTCCCCTTCATGGAAGCGGCGGCGAGACGATCGTCAAAATCGGTATCCGCCGTTTAGCTTTGCCTTGAGTATTGAGCAGCACCTCGACAGTACCAGTGGACTTCACAACCGTTGGGTAGTCGTAAATGTGCCGAACCCTAAGCAAACAACTAACAACGAAGAGGAAGATGTTGTGCAGATGGCGTGTCATCTCCGCTCGACCATCATCAATGCTCGTTCGAGTGCTTATCTCCAGCCAATTGTTGACTACTATGAAAAGGCTAATGATGTACCGATCATGCCCTGGAAAGATGGTCTTTCGACAGGAATATTCTGCAGTTCTTGGAGCCAAAATCTTTTGTGCAACATGAAGTTTAAATTAGGCGAGGCGCCGGAAGTACAACCAATGTATACTCAGGCGTATGTCGGCCCACCACCAATCCTGAGGTCGCTGCGTCAAAGCCTCGACAATACCGTTCTTACTTGGAAAGATCGAGAAAATTGTTTCTGGCTATCTGGAACCTTGGATAATGAAGTGTGGACGGAGCTCGATCGGTTGTGTCATCGGGCCATTTAGTTGTTTTCCAAAGCTAGGTGAGACCCTCGCCAGTACTTCCGTAAAGTCCAGGGAAGCATATATCATTTAGTCTTTGAAACGATGATGTGGAGTGATAACTGAACAGATGAATTCCTCACTATTCACTAAGGAGTTGCAAAGTTCGCAGAATGTGATATGATAGATATGTTTTTATCGTAGCCGCCCCGGGCGTCAATAGTTCGTTTGCGTAATGTGCTGGCCGATGCATCGCACTAATTTCTCCTCGAGTAGCAAGGTTCTTCACATAGGCTGGTGAAGGAATGTATGGAAATTTCGGTCTTTGAATCCAACTGCACCTACCCAGTGCCCAAGAACTCGGTTTAACAGAAACTACTTCTAATACAGTGAAATTCGACCGATTGATCAGAGCAATTGTAATATTCTTCCAAAAAACCACGCGCCATCGATATCTTAGAAAATAGGAGGGGTATAGCCAGGGTAGTTTTAGATTCAAAAGTTCATTTCAGGAGACAGCGAAAATAAAGAGATCTTTTGTGAGTAACAAAGGTGGCAGTGCTAATCAACCGATATTCAACCACAAAAGGAAATTGTCTAGTATATGTTATACCTGTTTCACTTTTTGAGTAAAAAACACCTTCTGAGACACCGGAACCTGTTCAGCACGCTTTCGGTGATAGAAGATTGGGGTTTCTTACCCTGAGTTTATATCCGATCCAATGCCAGTTTGCTCCAATGGAGTAATTTATTCGATCCCAAAATGTATGATGAAGGTTCTCCTTGGCCCCTTGAGATATAAGATAATGCCGTAGCTGATACACCATATCTCCCTTAGAGCCAGCATGGATCAACCAGGATAGTGGTGTTCCCCACTCATTGTCTTCTGCGTTGATTTTTGCACCATGATCAATGAGCAGCTTGGCAGCCTTAAATTGGGAATACTCTGCTGCCCAAGATAATGGAGTTCGGCCATTCAAGTCTCTCTTATCCACATCTGCTCCATATTTAATCAGAAGCTCCATCATTTGCGTATGACCATGAAGCGCGGCATATGAAAGTAGCGGTCTTCTTTGGTATTGCTCATCATTTAGATGACGAGCATTGGGATGCACTCCATTATCCAGGTAGCCTTGGACGACAGGTAAATCCCCCTTTTTGATAGCTTTAATCAGATCTTCGGGGGCGTTTCGTTGGAACATCGGATTTCCTAGGAGTTAATGCATATCCAAAAAGTCACTGCACTGTCAACATTGAGGGTAAGGTCTCAATAATAAATAAATGTAGTTCAATGATTTCTCCATTGGTCACCCATCAACGTGAGAAGCACTCAGCGAGCGAAGTTTGGATGCTGGTCTGAGGGATCCAAGTTAATCCAGGAGCTAACTTGCCTGTACAGGTTGAATGCTAAAGAAGGACATCCTAAGTGAGAACGTCTCACGGCCAGACGGAAAAACCACCACAGAGTCAATGTCAATCCATCTGATATCCTACCACCAGACAACTATTCTGAATAGATTACAGAAACACCAAATGGATCGACCGTACTGACACCCAGTCATGCTGGCATCAATTCGCACCGGTAGTGTTTGTTCCCGTTTGGAGTCAGTGTGCGCTCTCGTTCGATGTTAGTGATATTCCCATTTAATCTTGGTAACGATCTGTTTGGTGCTGTAAGAATCCCGTTTAGTGCGGTAAAATATTCCATTTTGGCGTTGTATTATCCCTTTGTTTGGTGCCGTATAAACTGTTTCGTACTGCCACATCCATCAACAATCTTCTGTTCACGATAAAGATCTCGTCTCATCTATGCTCCCATTTGGTGTTGGTAGATGATCCCGTTCTGTAATGGTTCTCAAGAAATCCCGAGAGAAGTATAATTTTAGAGTGTGGGATCAGTTCGTGTCGTGACGAGGATATCGAGAGATCCCGCGTCAGTAGTACTGGTAAGTTGATGTTGGGGGGTTGTTGTAAAGATGGTAGTAAGAAACCGGTGAGAAATTCTGAGTGGTGTACCACTTACCCGTGCGGCCCGGTTACCCGTGAAATACGTTAGTTAAAGTTAGTACTTAGGGTTGTATAATCTCCTTCGTGATTACCTAACTAGCGCCGGGAACTAATCTATTGGCTGTGACGTCTTGATTCTTCTGACACAATCTCAGTCACCCCATCGGTAGGATACACTACATTGTGGATGGTGTTAGCAATCGATGAGTACGTGGGATGTTGCTCAATTGCGAGTCGCTATAGTCGTTTCAGTCGGTGTTTTCGGAGAAGGTGTTGGGGAAGACTGTGGCGGGTGTAGCAGGCACCGTGCTCTACGCAGAGAATAACCCGCCATGGAGTAAGAATACGAAGGTACGAAGGAAAGTGGAATTGCTCCACCAACTTGGGGGATTGAAGACTGTCGGAAGACATGGATATAATTGAGATTGAGGAGAATATTCCTATATAAAAATAATTACAGAAAACCTACAAGAGATGAGCTACAGCTAAAAATGAGTTATGAAACCATTTTCCCCTGAGCCATGAACGGCGCTAGCTGAATCGACCCTAGCTCCCGCAATTTTTGTTAGCCGTAACCCTGAGCTATCCTCTGGCTCAACGCAAACTAATGGTAGGCCATATTTTACCGCTACGCTAAGAAAGGATATAGCGCGTGAATCTATTTGACATAAATACGCTATATTCATTACAACGTTTTCGTTTTCCGGTTGAGACAGGGCTTGGCGGTATGGATTGTGTCAAGGTAGGAATAAAGTGTATGTCATCAGTTATCAGAGCTAGTTGCTGATTTTCTTTAGTAACACCGAAGATGCGACCGGTGACAAAAATCTGGGTTTGAGGTGCTAGTGGAGGGAAATTGGTCCACCGATTTCCATTCTTGAAGTATATGGTGATTGGAAATGTGTGAGGGGTTCGAGTTGAGCTGTTGTAGACTGCGACTTGGAGGCGGTAATGGAGTAGAGTGAAACCATTGTTGAGTTGACCGCCGCGCTCGTGCACTACTCCAAGAAAGGTCACATTGGGTTGAGCAGCTTCAGGACAGTGCATAAAGTATGATTCAGTGTCTTCGTGGTTTCCAGGATGTCTATATATGGCGGGTCAATATGTGTCAGAGTTATGTATAAATTGAGGCTGAAAGAGATTACCGATCTACCGTGTTTGCGTGGAGTAGAATGTGAAACCCTAGCTCTGGCGTTGTGGCAGTTAGGAAGGATCCTGAGGCATAAATAAAGACGTTCGGCTGGTAGAGATTTGAATGGCCTGATTCGGAGTAGAAACGGAGGACAGTTGGAATTTCGCTAATGTCAACGTCATCTGAGAGGGCATCTTTTTCGGGAATATTGAGCGATATATGAAGTTGTAGAGCGAGTCCTTTTCCGGGACGTGTAGGATCTGGTTCGCTTTGTTCAATAAAATCTCGTATGTAGAGGACGGCAGGACCTGTCTGCATTGCAGGCATGACAAGTACGAATACTCTAGGCTTGTCTAGTATTCTTACTTTTAGATGATAGAAATGGTTACAATGGATTCGATGGATGGTTGATGTTGAGAAATAATTTTTAATGAACTGTAGTTGTATTACAGAACGACGATGGACTAGCATAAAGAATTTCACCGACGTCTGTTTGTTAGTGGTGTGGTGTGGTTGCTGCAGCCATATTTATTAAAATGTGACTTATCTCTGGAATGACTCACCGCAAGTTGGAGAAGCATAAGGATCGATATGAATGGACCTTTAAAGAAGCCAGAACATCTCCTATTCGTAGAGGAGATGCATTTGAATAGTAGTGGTGTAACTCATGGCGGGCCAAAGGAGGAACGTGCATATTCGCTATTCTGTGGAAGTATTTTGCCATCTGTTCAGAGTTTCCTTTTGGAGGTTTTCCAACCGAAGCATCTCATTTAGTAGTTGAGGATCGGGGCGGTAGCTGAGATCTCTCATTTCTAGTTTTTCTAAAAGATGGAGTCCTGTTAGTGAGTGAAGCCGAGAGAGTTGGACATATAAGGAGCAGTATTTTCTGTGATGATCTTGACTTCTTACTCTGGCACGATCTTTGAGATCAAGGGTGGCAGAGGTGAGGGAAGACCCCTGTACCTTGTAGTCAGTAAGAGAGAAGGCCACGCACAAGGGGACCTGCTTTCGTCGCACAGACTGATGTTGTAGAGTCATCGATCTCTCCACAGGGAATATTGGCATAACGGTCTCGTCTAAGGAGGTGAATTTGACCGGTTTTGGTTGGTTAGGTTTGAACAAAACACTGCTAGGAGGTTTTGTGCAAGCTAAGTAGAGTATTAATCTAAGATTATAAAAAAAAGATTTTAAATTATTCCTATAGTTTATTATTTTTATACTAGACCATATATTAATATCAAACCTAGGCCAAGATCATCTAGTGAAATCTAAATAAAAATAGGTAGTAATCTTAAAATAGGATATCCATCTTAAATTAGAATATATTGACATCAAATAGGACAGCCGTACTGATACCAAGTCATGCTAGCGCCAACTCGACTGACAACAACTCCATTAGCACCAACTCAGACTGAGATCAACTCAAACTCACATCAACTCAGAATGAGATCAACTCGAATTGACATTAACTCGAACTGATACCAACTCGGAATGAGATTAACTCGACTGACATCAACTCGGAATGAGATCATCTCGACTGACACCAACTCGAAC
>JBBVQN010000127.1:0-42940 GCA_038993655.1 Talaromyces verruculosus | reverse complement strand
GTTAGCCTAAGTCCACTTCCTGAAAGGGAATTGGCAGACCTTACATAGTCTATGACTGGTAAAAGGTCTCTAAAATGGAAGCATAAATAAATAAATAAATAAATATAAAAATTAACTTTTTAATAGTATTTCTATAAGCTTATATAGAGGTATATAAAGCTTAAACTATTTAGAATAGCTTTATAGCTACTAAATTGTAGCCTTTTTTTAATCTAAATAAAGTTATTTAGTATCTTAATATTTAATTAAAAATGCTAACCTCTCTTTTAAATTAATTAAATAATATATAATCTTCTTGCTTATAAACGTTTTAAAATATATACTAATTTATATACTAATCAACTATAATTAAAAGGTATATAAATAAGTATATAAGAAGCCTAAATCAAGTAATTAATTAAGTAATTATATATATATATATATTAAAAACTTATAAAATAACTATAAATGACTTCTTACTTATATAATAAGAAAATAATAATTTATAAATTATATATATAAAAAAAATAAAAATATAAAAGATTTAATAAATAGATATCTATTAAATAAAGAGTTACTAGAGAAGAAGCCTAAGTACTTATGTAAGATCTAGTTAAAGTATTTTAGGTTGCTAGTACTGCTCTAGCTAAGCTCTAGCTCCTAGCTTCTTAATTAATTATATGCTGCTAATTTCGCCATGGTGGTTATGGTACTGAAGGGCATAAAATTAATCAATATCCTAGTCGTACTGTTAATTAATTTTTTGTATTAGAAATATATGCGGATTCGAAAAATGGGATTTGAAATCAATATAGAGCGCCGTTCCGGAAAGAGGTAGCCGGCTCGCCTACGTGGCCAGTTCGCTTACCGGTTACGTTAGCACACCCAAGACTACTACGTATTATCTGATGCTTTTGCCGAAACTATATACGGTCCCCGCCCCCCGCAACCACAATTCATTGCTGTTTCTACAATCACGCCCACCTTAAGGTTGATTTTCACAGAAGAACCTAGTCCTAATCCCTCAATCTCCGTGTTGGAGTAATGCAAACTTTAACCCCAGGCTCGGTTGAGCACCCGAACGGTACCGAAGACCTGAACATTATCTCCTTTCCTGAATTCTGCGGGGTTTTGATACAAGTTTGGATAGTCATGGGCAGACAAGACTACGGGTTGCCTATATTTTCTTCACTATCCCACTCCACTATTCCTTGCTAGACATTCTTTTTTCCTGTCTTAGTCTCTGACCACTGTGGTTACTACCTTTGACAATGTCTGACCACACAAAGCCAAAGTCCGGCATTTATTTGCTTGTCTTCTTCGCAGGGTTGGGCTCCTTCACATATGGTTATGTGTCGGTGTTAGCTGGATCGATAATTGGGCTTCCATCATTTTTACCTTATTTCCACATTGACACCAGCACACCAAAAGGCAATTCCTTGCTCGGAGCCATGAATGGGCTATTCTACGGTGGTGCAATGATTGGGTGCTGGGTGGTTGCCCTGCTATCAGACACGTATGGACGCAAACGATGCGTGCAGATTGTTGCGACTATCTGTATCATAGCTGGAGCTATACAGGCTGGCTCGGTTCACATTGTTATGTTCCTCATCGGAAGATTTATCGCAGGTTCTGGTGTGGGCATGGCTTGCAGCATGGTCCCAATTTACACTGCAGAGATCTCTCCGCCAGATCAGCGTGGGCGGCTCGTTGGAACACATGGAGTTTGCTTGGTCACCGGATACGTAAGTCCCTCCCAACAAGAGTGGGATGACAGTTACTGATGTTCGGGCAATGATAAAGAGCGTTGCGTCATGGGTTTGTTTCGGATCGTATTATGTGAGCAATAGCGCCTTACAGTGGAGAGTACCACTCGCATTGCAGTGTGTTGCACCTCTTCTGCTCTTCTTCGTGGCTCTCACACTACTTCCTGAGTCACCTAGATGGCTGATATCTCAAGGCCGCTATGAAGAAGGTATGTCTCTACTGAACAATGGGTTGTCTTTATGCTTACACTGGTTACGTAAGGATACGATGTTCTTAGAAAACTTTATTCCAACAGTTACAATAACATGGCAGATACGGAAGCGAGTAATATCGACCAAGAATTCGAGGCCATTAAGAACCAAACATCCAGAGAAAAGGAAGAGTTTCCTAGCACCTTATCGATGTTTAAGGCCAGAGCTATTCGGCTGGTTTTAATTCGTGGATTCTTGCTGCAGTTTCTTGCCCAGAGCACCGGCGTGCTGGTCATCGCCAACTATCAGGTAAGCTCAAGCCTCCTATTAGATCTTAATATTGGATATCTTTCTTACGATATGTAGATCGTTCTCTTCCGTAGCTTGGGTGTGACAGGCTCAATTCCCATCCTGCTGGTTGCTGTTAAAACTGGGATTGCAGCCTTTTTCAACGTTGTAAATACCCATCTTCTCGATAGGTTCGGACGTAAAAAGATCATGCTCATTGGCTTAGTAAGTTTTCTACTAACCTGAATTTCCTTCCTTGTCTAACGACTCCCTGGTGGGCTTACTAACCTCGCCTGATCAAGGTTGGCTGCATGATTAGTTTGTCTTGTTACGCGGGATGTGTCGCAGAGTTTATCAAAACCAAGGACAAGGGAACCAGCATTGCCGCTGTATTTTTCCTTTTCCTATTTGTGGTTGTTTACGCCAGCTTCATCGATGCGTCTGTATACGTCTATGTTTCGGAGATCTTTCCAACATCTGCGCGGGCCACCGGGGTTGGTTTCGCAACCAGTGCTATGTTTATAGCCAATCTGAGTAAGATAACTCTCCTCCCACAGAAGGAATTTTATTAACTCGCGTCGATATAGTTTACAATATGTCAGCACCGACTGCAATAAACACAATTGGGTGGAAGTTCTTCCTAGTTTTCATACTCATTCAGGCCGTTTGCATTGGTCCGTTCTGGTACTTCTACCCGGAAACAAAAGGACTTACCTTAGAAGAAGTAAGTGAAGTTTTAATAAAGATGACAGATTGGATGATTAGCTGATAATCTTCAGATCGCGGCGAGAATGGGCGCAGTGGCTAACACGAGCGAGAAAATTCGTAACGAGCACGCTATCGACGGTGTCGACCAGGAGGCACGGAAGGAAGGGTTTGAGGATGCAGCGTCTTCATCACATGTGGAAAACTCTTCTGAAAAACAAGCCCACTAAAGTTGAAGAGGTTGCAAAAGACCTGTCTTAGCATTAGGCACCATACACACGGCTCCATTGGCCCAGTCACGGCCTTCACTACAGGTCTCTGGGCGGACGAATAATGTCTCCCGTATTATTCCGTCGAAAAGCTGGTTATCGTTCTTCCTATTACTGCTCTCCTTGTTCACATCATCTATGGCACCTAGATGTGCCGTTTTTTCTGACCCTTGCCGAGGTCTTCCCGGGCTAGTATCATTTTAGTAACAAAACGCTCTTCCTCTTACACATAGTTTTCCAGAATGACAGTCTTGCTCTTCCGTTCATGGCTATGTGTAGTAAACTTGACGAGCGGCCAAACCAGGGCCAGCTCGTCATAAGTGGTGGGGTTTACATCTACTTCATCTACTAGTGTTACTACTTTGGGCCTTACTGATAAGATCTTATTCTTTAAAATCGCGGATGTAGGCTTCGAAAACTGGCTAATTTATTACCTCTTTATTACCTTTTTATAATATTAATTAAGTATAAAATAATTTAATTAGTGAAGAATTCTTATAGTTAATATTTTTATTATTATTTTTTAGTTTTTTTCTAGGCTTGTAGTCTTTAAGATAACTATTCTTAGATAATTATATCTATACCTTGTGGCTTTAGTTATTCTTTAAGCCTATATAATAAGTGTTCTTATACATATCTATAAGTACTTAGATATAGAATTTATATATATCTTCTTTAAATAGCACTTTTTATATTTTATTTTTATTTAATATTATTTATTTCTTTAAGAGCTTTTCTGTGCTTTAGGGGATTTTAATCTTTTTTATATTTTATATTAATTTTATCAGGCTAGTCCTTTCTTCTATTATTATTATTATTATTCAAGTTTATAGTCCATATGCAACGCTATAGGTTATGACAGACTCATGGGTAGCCATAGCTGGCCCCTGAGGCCCCTAAGGCTCCAGGGGCTCCAGCCCCTAACAGTCTCAGGCGTAACACAAATCTGGGCTCTATCTCGCCCCCATCTAGTGTCTTTGCTGGGGACTTTTGGGCTTGCTTATAGGCTACTATACTTATAAGGATCTCTTATACTTTATAAGATATATAAATATGCTCTACCAAGCTTAATTATATATTTTAGGCTTTATTATAGGCATATCTATCCTTCTATCTATCCCTGGAAGCCTCTTTTTGTAGGGTTTTCCACCTCTAATAGTCACTAAGCTCAGCTTCCTTAGCAGCTTGCTCCTTATCTTAAAAAAGATTAGTATTGCTTATAAATTAAAGTAGTGCTATAGTAGCCTTAGACTTATTAAAAAGATATTTCTTTAGAGTATCTTCTACTGCTATAGATAAGGGGACTCCAGCCTTAACTAGGCTCTTATATAATACTTATTAGGCTCTTTAATACTTTTGGCACTTAAATAAAATATAGAAGACTATCTCTTATTATTCTCTATAAGCTCTATACTCTAAGGAGTTCTAGGCCTTGATCTAATAATAGTATATGCTAATAGGTGTATATCTAGTTTTTAACTAGTAATAATAGCTTGCTAGATATTTTAGTACTCTTATAATAGTTTTATCTAGTCTCTATCCTTTTAGTATTTTATAGGCTCTACTATATTAGTAAGTCCTTTATATAGTATTCTTATAAGTCTATTTCTTTACTGCTTTTCTTCTTGCCTTAGTATAGGCCTGCTTAATATAGGCTAATAATAGGCTTTTAAAATCAGGTCTTATAAACTTTATAGAGGCTCTCTTAGTGGCTTAATTAGCCTGCTTATTCTCTTCCATTTTATTATAACCTGGTATTTATTATATTATTACTAGACAACTATTAAAAGTAAACTAAGAAGTAGTCTTATAGGCTCTAAGCACTAGAGCTTAACCTAGCTCTAGTTCTATTAATTAGAGATAATTAATAGCAGCTTAAGCATTTAGAAGAATATAAATAAACCTTTTAAAATCTTTATTTAATACTTATTTTAATGCTGCTATTATATTTATTAATTTTATATTAAAAATCTTATAATCTATACCTATAAGTATCTCTAGGCACTTCTATAGTGCCCCTGTCTTTACTTGTAATATTATTCTAGCTTTGATATGTTTGTTATCCTGCTTAGAGCTATCTAATTATAGAGTAGTTCCTAGATAGTACTCTGCTATTTCTTCTAATACTCTCTTAGTATTTATAATCTAGATAATTCTTAGGAATGCTGCTAGTATATATTATAATATTCTCTCAATTCTATCTAATGGGTTTTTAGTTAAGTACTAAGCTAGGTGCCTAGCTAGCCTCTAGTTTATCTATTTAGAGGGTTTACCCCTAATTTAAGCCTATTCTTGATTGTTTAATAATTATTTATAAAGTTAAATATGGGTATTACTATACCTAAGAGTCACTAGAAGCAGCTGTGCTGTAGAGTGAGTCTTAGATAATATTAACAGTTTAACTATATATTTAGCCTTTCTAGTGTTTAGTAAGATGTTGGCTGGCTCTAGAGCTGTCTTCTAGATCAAGGTATCTACTAGGGTCTTAGGAAATATGCTGGTGATAGCCCTGGCTTAAATATTGATTAAATATTGTAAGCCTTAAGCCTATATTTTTTTAGCTCTATTATTATAATTCTATCTTTTATAGGGCTTATACTTGTATAATAGCCTTCTTTAGCCTTTATATAAGCTCTAGGGTCAGTTTATTAGCCTTATAAAGCTTATAAAGCTTTATCTTAGTGCCCTGAGCCTTCTGTATATATATAGTATAGTAGCTTTATAGAATTAACTGCCTGTCTAGAGTCATGCCTAATCAGTGTATTGTTTCATGCTGTATAATAGCTCTTATACCCCTTATTATGATCTTAGCATTCTGTATCTTATATTTATAGTATCTATCTTATTATTTTATGAAGAAGGCTGTCTTTGTTTTACTAGGGTTAAATTAAACACTATTTTCTATCCTTTATTTGATTGCTATTTTAGTGGCTTATTATAAGGTCTTATAGACTTTTTTTACTAAGCTAGCTGCTATAATAAACCCCTAATTATCTATAAAGAATATTTTTTATATATCTAGGACTACTATCTTGATAGCAGCTATTAGTAGTTAAATATATAGCATAAAGAAGACTAATAATATTAGTGAGCTCTAGGGCAGACTTAAGCTTATAAGAGCTTTATTACTAGTATAACTATTAATAATTAATAGGGCTTACTAGTTGGATAAAAAGGAGTCTACCCAGCATATAAGATCTTTATCTATTCTTATGCTCTGAAGACCTCTTATAAACTTCTATCTAATTATATAGTCAAAAGTCTCTATAATATCTATAAATAGATATACTTTAAGCTTGCTCTTATATTAAGTCTGCTTAATCTTGCTTATAAGGTATGCTATAGTATCTATTATACTTTGTTAGTGATGTCTACTAAATTAGCCTTTATAGAAGAGCTTTTAGGCCTTTATAAAATCAGTGATAAGATCTATTACTAGCTTCTCTACTATTTTATCTAAGTAGTTTAATAAGTTAATAACTTTATAGGTCTTTATTAGTATATATAGGCACTTCCCCAGCTTCTAGAGAAGAATTCTTTTGGTGTTTTTCTATGCTATAGAGTATATCCTAAATCTAAGGTATTATTTTATTAAAGTTATAATTTAGGCCTAATCTAGGCATCAGAGAAGCTAAATAGCCTTAAAATTAAATTTATCTATACTTGAAGCCTTCTTTATTCTTTAATTAAATAAAGCTTTACTAATTACTATTATTATAGCTAGTTTATAAGTATAGCTAGGCCCTGGGAGTTCTATTTGTTAGATATCTTCTCTAAAGATCTACTTTGATGCTTGAGAAAATACTTAACCTTTAAAAATAGTTTTTTTTTTTTTAAATGTGGCTGCTATTATATCCTTAGTTACTAGGTTAATTAGGGCTGGAGTGGTGCTACTAGAAATTGATTTAGTATAGTATAAGGCTGCTTAGCACTTTTTCTGCTCTAGGAATAAGCTTTTATTAGTCCTCTATAGAAAAGCTTTTTAATATTTTCTCTTAGTATGTCTTATAATAATGTAATAGGTCCTCTAGGCCTTTTAGAGATTTTTTCTATTAATCTTATTTATCTGATATGCTTTATAGGTCTTAGAATAAGTACTTCAGACCTTTATTACCTAAGGCCTCTATTAGTACTTAAAATATATATATAGCTTAATAAGCTTAGTGTGTTTATTAAGTATATCTATAAGGGTCCTCTTTATTTATTTAATCTCATCTTCTATATTCCCTAACAAGCACTTATCTATTAAGGGTGGTTTAGTGCCCTAGAGACCTCTTTAGATACACTTAATAGTGTTAAAAGTCTTCTTATCCTCTAATAATAAGTCTATCTGCCACTCTATTATTGTTATCTCTCTAGGTTTATTCTCTTTTTTTAAGGACTCTTATAAGGCCTATATAATAATATAATTAGATATTATAATATCTTCTTTATCTACTATCTAGCTCTTTAGGGGTCCTAGTGCTTGATTGTTGATTATAAGATTAATAATTAAGATATTAGGTATCTTTTTACTCCTAATACTATCTTTAGAGCTATTTATTTTTTAGGGTCTTATAGGTATGTCTAGCTTATTATTAATAAATAGGTTATACTTTTTGATAAGTTTTTCTAGGGGCTCCACATTTTTTCTCTGCTTACTAAGGCTATTCTATACAGGGTTATAAGTATTAAAGTCTCTAAGAATTAGGTATTGTCCCTTAAAAATTAGGTTCTAATTAATATTTGTAAGGGCTCTCTAGGTATGTTGAGAAGCCTTTATGTATATATATTAAGGCCCTAGTATATTATTATAATAATTTACTACTCTAGTGTGCTTGCTGTGCTCTATTATATTTACTATTATAAAATAGGGGTGGTTTATAAGGTCTATCCAGGCCTTAATAATTATTTTATTTACTATATTCTTCCTTACTGCAATCATTACTCAGGCATGCTCCTAGGGGCCCTCTGGCTAGTAGAATAAGAACTCTGGGTAGCTAATCTTATCTTTACTACTTAGGGGCTTCTAGAGGTATATTATTCCTATTCCTATCTTTAGAGCTGTCTTTAGTGTTATATATAAGATAGTATTAGCTTAGGCATAATTGTATTAAAGTATTAATATAATCTCTAACTTATAGGTATATTAGTATTATTAATAGCTCTTATAGCTGGCCTATTAGTGCTTAGAGGGCCTATAGCTTTTAGGGTTGATAAGGGCTTTAGGGGGAATACTATTAGGGTCTTATTTAGTAGAATAAGATGCTAGAGCTTTTAGTTCCTTATTTATTAGATAGCCTGCTTCCTTATCTACTTGATTTTAGGGCACTTAGGTGATGTGGCTTTGTAAGGCTTATTGTAATTAGTGTATCTAATCTAGTTGTGTTGATAGGGCTTATCTAGCCTAATACTATAGCTTGTAATATTATATCTATAGCTTAAGACTTTATAGTCTCTGGTACAGATTATATATTTTAAAGGGCTATTTCTGTATTTTAGATAGCTAGAATACCTAATTCTGCAGCAGTATATATAGATATTCTTTGGTTTAGTATCTTAGTAGGTCTCTATAGTGTAATAATAACTTTTAAATTATAGGTATTCTTTTAATATCCTTTAGGCCTTATCTTTTGAGCTAATTATTATTATTATAATAGCAAATAGGTGTTCTCTAATCCTTATATTTCTAGAGCTTTTAAGCTAGGTTAGGTCCTGCTTGAGCTTATAAAATATCTTATACTTAATTTTTTCCTAGGCTATCTCTAGGCTATGGCTGCTATTTATATAATGCTTTATAGAGACTTTATGAACTTTAATTTATTGTTATTATTTATTAATCTTTACTAAGATGACTATTATATCTATCTCTTATATAGTGGCTATAAGCATATTATTATAAGCTAGTACTATTAAGCCACTAGGGGCTCCTTTCTTAAGAAGTACTATGAGATACTTTGAGGCTATATATCTAGTATTGATTATATGTATAAAATCTAGTAATCTAGTGTCTATAAAGGCTTGGTTGAGTGCTAGCTGGATATTCTGGGTATTATGCTTTACTATAGTGGTGGGTACTTAATATTTAAAGATTAGGTATTATTTCTTCTTGCTCTGGGTATTTATAGGCTTTGTTAGTGCTTGTATTAATTTGTTAGGTATTATAGTTATTACTCTTTGCTTTTTATATTATATTGTTTACTACCTCTTAGTGTTGCTCTTGGTAGCTTTGTTCTTAGTGGCTAATGCTTGTATTTTAAGGGTTAAGCCCTAGGCTAGATATAAAGGTTTAATAGTTGGTAGAGGCCCCTAGGGCAGAGGTGTAGGTTTAGTGGTTAAAAGAGGCTATTAGGGTGAAGATAAGGATAATATAAGGGATATAGAGCCTTGTAGAGGTTAAGAGATTAGAGTCTCTTTATAGATTCTTTCTAATGCTAGTGAGGCCTGGCTTTATTAATTTCTTGTGATTTGATACTAGGGAGGGTTATAATATTCTATTAAGCTAGGTACTAGGTTTTTAGTGGTGGGAGCTTGTCTTTTTTGAGTAGGTACTAGCTTATTCTTAAGAATGAGGCTTAGCGGCAAGCTATTTATTTTAATATTATCTACTAGAAGAGTGCTGGGTGCTAGGTTTATATTAGGCTGTAGCACTTATATAGTTTTCTTTAAGAAGTTAATCTTTATAATATAGGCCTATATAAGAGCTATATAGGCCTTAAGTATGTTCTTATTTCTAGCTAGTTAAGCTTTAATAGGTGCTATAGCCCCTATAATATAGTTCTTTAAAGGCCTAGGGACTATAGTAAAAGTATTTATACTATATAAATCCTAGCATGTACATTTCTGGTAGTTATTCCTAGTAAAATTAGGATTAGTAATCTTGTTAATAGTACCTATTGGCTCTTATATAGCTTTAATGAGCCCTAAAACCAGCTATTCTCTAAGGGTTATTCTAGTGGTTAGGGGTACTATTTAGGTCTATAGAGCTGTCTTAAGGCCTCTTTCTAGCTACTGATCTAATTCTAATAGGTGCTCCCTGCTGCCACTTAGCTTTAGGAATTATAGTAGTGCTTTTGGGGCTTGATTACCTAGCATTTAGGGTAGATGACCACCTACTACCCTAATCCTACCCCCTGTCGGTTTGAGGGCTCCAGGGCCCTCTGGGGGTCCCTGTGACACCTCCATGGGGGTTTTTCGGTGCTGAGAAGCCTATAAGGCTCTCTAGAATGTGTAAAAAGCGTTGTTTTTCAAAAAGTGCCGAAACTCAGAGATTCAAGGCGTATTTAAGATCTTGTCCTTTCTTCTATTTATTACTAAATTTATTTTTTCTTATACCTATTTTAGTAATTTATTATTAGTTTTAGATATTTTGTTAGTATTACTTTTATCTAGTATATATATATAAATAGCTATTATAATTTATTATTCTTAGCAGGTTATTGATCAGTGAAGTAAAAGAATAGAAAAGGTGCAGTTTTTATAAAGAATGAGGAAGAATAAAGAAGCAAAGATTTTATAAGAATAAAGGAAATATTGTTGTATTCAATTGTATTGTTATATATGCTTATTGTTGTAATAAAAGTCTATGGTAGGGAATGTTGCCTATATTTATATTTATCAATATCCTTGATTTTCAATCCATATTCTTGATTTCAAATCAATTGCATGATTTTATATAGATCTGAAACTGATAGTTGTTTTATATTGCATAATTTTCAACTTCAAAACAGATATCTGTTTTTTAGCAGGTTATTGATCAGTGAAGTAAAAGAATAGAAAAGGTGCAGTTTTTATAAAGAATAAAGAAGAATAAAGAGGCAAAGATTTATAAGAATAAAGGAAATATTGTTGTATTCAGTTATATTATTTTGCTTGTTATATTAAAAGTCTATGGTATGGAATGTTGCCTATATTTATATTTATCAATATTTTTGATTTTTTAATTCATATTCTTGATTTCAAATCAATATTTTTGATTTCAAATCAACATTCTTGATTTCAAATCAATATTCTTGATGTAACGATAGGGGTGGAACGATAGTCCGAATGTGGGTATGGGCTACAGAACACTTGCTGAGCCGTTTACTATGGGAACCAGATGCTGTATGAATACGAAGAGCAAGTAAGAAGCTATAGTATGATTGTCACGAAGAATAATTACTTGATCCCCTTTTACAATTATTGTAGGATCTTTGCTGCTTATATACATGTGTGGTAGGGTGTCTAAGTAGCATTATACAGTAGGGCTACTAGAATTATATAACCTCTACCTAACTGCTGACTTCTATATTACTGCCTTAGATTAAGAGCATTAATCCTTTAAGTAATTAGATTAGTCTTCTTAATCTTATAATAGAATTAGTCTTTATAATTCTCCCTCTTCTTGAAGAAAGCTTATTCTTAAGCTTTATAAGCATATTTACAAGCTTTAATATTAATAGTAGTAATCCTTCTTTAATTACTAGAGAGATTCTTTATTTTTAAAAAAACTTTTTTATAAGTATATAATAGATATAGTTATAAGAAGATTCCTTTATAATATAAAATAAATAATAAGTTAAAATTTATTTATATCTCTTTTAAGAAAAATCTCTCTTTTATATTAATAAAGTCTTATCTTTCTTTTATTCTTATTCTTTCTTTTCTTTCTTCTTTCTCTTATGTCTTAATTAATAAAATATATATCTATTTTTTCTCTTTGCTTATTCCTTTCTTTACTAATTATTCATTAATCTTATAAAATAGTAACCTTTATTGATAATTTTATTAATTTTAAAAGCTTTTTATATTAAATCTTATTGTAAATATTGAATTTAAAGCAATATTTACTCTTATTAATTCTTTTTCTCCTATAAAAAGGGCTTGTGAAGAGTAATCTTTATTTATAAATTATTTTATTTTTTTCTTAGTTTTGATGCTTTAATGGTTATATATCTAGTAATATTATTATTTTATTTTATTTTTCTTAATTCTCTTTACTTCTTGATTTAATACTAACTATAATAGACTATACTAAAACACTATTATAGATATTATTAGTATTATTATGAACTATATATCTTAGATAATAAGGAAATAAGTATATTAAGAGATACACTTATAGAGTCTTCTGAGATTTTAATCCCCTAGTTTAAAAAACTTCAAGTTGCTGTGAGTATACTTTTATTTTGATTGAATAGCTATATGATGATCTTTAATATCTAATATATTTATATAGGAAGAAGATATTATTACAGATCTGTTTAGGCTCTTTATTAATAAGTCTATTACAGAGTTATCTGGTAAGGAATTGTCTGGTAAGGAGTTATCTAATTTGAGTAATACCCTAGATATAATTATTAAGCTATTTATAGAGTATAATAAGTCTCTATTAAATAATAAGGATTGTGCTGTCCAATATATATATATTAAAATATTATTAGTATTTGAATGTTAATTATATAATACAAATTAGGAACCCTTAAATAACTATTCTAATTCTGTTTTAACTTTAAATGATAATAACTTGTGCCAAAAAGCAATTAAATACTTAAATTATTGTTATTTAGAGAAAGTTAAGAGGTTAGAGAAGGGTTCTATAGATTTAAAATCTATATTAGTTATTAAGCAGCTTATATTTAATATAAGAAACTTAATATTTACTATAGCTTATTATCTTTATTATTTAAAAATAATTAGTTCAGAAGGTCTTTTCTATATATAGCCTAATAAGTATTTGAAATACTATTATTATATAAATAATAGTATCCTTTATAAGCTTATTCTAGCTCTATATAAAGTAGAGTTTATAGAGTTATAGATCCTTTTTCAGACTAGTATATTAATAAAGGCTTTTATAGCAAGAGATTATTATCTTAAAGGTATAAATATATTTATTTATAATTATAGTAGTAAGCCTAAGGCTAAATTATATACTAATTCTATTTTAATAAGCCTTTCTAATAAGTATAAAGTATATTAAAATTAAAAATATACAATATTATATTATAATTAAGAGTAGTTATTTAACTATATATGTAAGCAGGTATATAATTATTATTAATCATCTATATAATTAGCTATATAGTATAATAGATATTAATATTAAATATTTAATATAGAATAATAATCCTCTAGTTCATCCTATCAAAGAAATATTTGATAATAAAGATAAAGATACTTTTACTAGTTATATTAAACAGTTTGATAATTAAGCCTGTTATTATATAGCTCTATTTTAATACTATCTTATTACTATAGTTTAGTTTTTAATAATAAAAATTAAGATATAGATTAGGAGGTTCCTAGATACAAATAATAGATCTTTTAGCTTTATTTTAGCCTATTTTTAGGGTGTTTTAGCTGGTTTTTGTGTTATTTTAGGGTTATTTCCCTCCTTTTTAGAAGGTCTTTATAGTTTAAAGAAATCTCTAGCTTTAATTTAAGAGATTTTCTATTTCTTTTTTTATTTTTTTTGTAGTAAGATCCTTATTAAACTTTAAAACTTTTTAGAGAAAATAGAAAGAATAATCTTATTAATACTATATAAATTGTATATTAACCCTAATAATCAATTAAATAGAAAAACCCTATAGGAGAAAGCTATTTTGATTAATACTTCCTCTTTAATATAATAGTTTTACTTATTTTAAGGATTATAGTATTATATTTATTTAGAAGCTTTAATATATTAATAAGATATTTAGCCAGTTCTTAACTATTCTTATAGGATAGATAACCTTTCTATTTTATTAAATAATATAGGTATAGCTTATTTTATTTTTTATAGAAATAGTATATTATAATATCTTTAACTTCTTATTCTAGTATTGCTTCTCTAGTATCATTATCTTTATAGATTAGTAAGAAGTCCTTCTATAGATTAGTACTGTTTTATAGATAATATAGCTTTAATAAAATTATATAAAATACCTTATAGATCTGCTTCTATATATATAGGATATTTAATTAGTATATTTATTTTCTAATATATTCTATAATTATGAATAGTTTTTTATGATATATATCTAGTTTTTTATTAAAATAATAAGTATAAATATTCTTTATATTAAGCTTTATCTAATCTCTGACTTTAAAGGTCATAGGCTAATATCACTAATTATAATATTTTACTTATATTTTAGTTATAATATAGAGATATTATTCTAACTCCTTTCTTGATTTCTTTAATGATTTGATCTAGTTGGTAATAGCAGATTAATTTATAATAGAAAAATCTTCTTCAAATAGTAAACAAGGATTAAAGCTTATAAGTGCTTAAAATAGGGATATTCTAATATTTATATTTACTATATTATTTACTATAAATTATATAGCTATAAGTAATAATACCTAATTATCTTGTCTTATATTTATATATATTTATAAGTAATATTTAAGAACTTGATTCATACATTCTGTCTATCTATTAATTTATAAATAGAATATTATTAATAATCTTTATTAGATCTTAAGTTAAAAATATAACACTTTCTAATAGTAACTAATAAAAATCAATCTCTAATCTAATATAATACTATATAGATAGCTTATATAGCTAAATATTAAATTAAATATTAGTATAATAAAACTTTTAGCTTTAAGTTTCTTTATAGTTGTAATAAATTATATATACTTAGTATATTGATCTACAATAACTAATATTATATTATAGATAGTACTGTTATGCATATTTAGTAGAAAATCTGTAATTAAATTAAGTAAAATACTATTATTAGGCTAATAGGAATAAGTAATAATTATAGCTTACTATATAGTTTATGATAGTATATCTTCCTTAATTAATAGATATTATAAATTATTATATATTCAGCAATATCTTGAGTTATATCTAGCTAATAGAACTTTTTTTTTAAAAATTCTATAGTTCTTATAATACTAAAATAGCCAGTGATTGGATTATTATAGTATTGCTATAACAATACTAATCTTAATACTAAATTATTTAGTATATAAACTATATTATCTTTATATAAAATATTATTTTAAAGTTTCTATAAAGACTCTAAAACACTACTATTAGAGTTTTTAGTCTAAAGATTAGTCTTTTTTTTTTAAATAAGGATATCTTTTCTTTATATAGTTTAAATATTCTTCAAAAGAATAGATCTTAGTATTTTAAATATATCTTCATCTTTTATACTTTCTAAGATAAGTAAATAGAATAAGTAGTTTTTAAAAGATTAATATTCTCTCTATTTATTCTTAAAAGAAATTTATAATTACTCTTCTAGTATATTACTCTTAGATTTAACCTGCACTTGCTTAATAGACTTCTAGAATAGATTTAAGATAATTTTTAGAATAGATTTTAAGTCTTTCTCTTTACCTTTAATAGAATCTTTATTAAATAGATTATTAGAGTATGTATCTTCTTTTAAAAGGCTTATTCTTATAATAATATCTAAATATCTAATTAATCTATAGTTAGGAATTATCTTTATTACTAAGTTATTAACTTAATTAGTTTTTATAAGTACTATTATAGTACTCTCTCTAGGATAATTAATCTTCTTTAAGATTATTATAGCTATTAAATCTAACTAATTAATTCTTAATAGAACTGTTATAGTAGCTAATCCTAATTTAGACTAATTGATTACCTTATTAGAAATTATTATAATAGACTTTATAATTTCATCTAATAGTATACTATATAGGACTAGTAGATAACTAGGCTAATAACTCTATAATTAATAATTATATAAAAATATTACTAATAATATATATAGTTATAACTTTTGTTATAAAGTTAGAAATAAATTTATATCTATTTTTTCTTTTTTTTCTAAAAAGTTAGAATACCTGCTAGGAGTATTAGCTAGATTTTAGAACCCTAGCTTATACTTAATAATAAAATTATATATAGCTAAATATTAGGTCTAATATATCTATTTAATATTTAAATTCTTTATCTTAAAGAAGTATTGCAGATTATTATAATCAGTTTAAACTTAGATCTTATACTTATTTTTTTCTAAATAATACTTCTACTTTTAAAATATATATATAATTATACTAAGTTTTTAGTTATAAACTTTTCAATTTTATTGAGTAGTATTAAACTTATATAATATAAAAGCCACTAGCTGCTAGTCTAAATAGTGCTATAATAGAGTCTTTTTATCTATAAATTAATATATAATAGCATCTATTCTTTATTTTAATATATTGATTTAAACTAATATAAGTTTTTTAAGATTAAAATATTTAATAAGAGATAGATTAGTAAAAATTTTCTTTAATGCTTTAAAGGATTATATAGCTTCTAGAGTAAGTTTAAAAAGCTTCTTTAAATATTTATTAACTTTATAAAGTATGTTTATTAATAGAGTAATAATAATTAAATAGTTCTTAATAAACTTCTGGAAAAATTCTATAAATTTTATAAAGAACTGAATATCTCTAATAATTCTTAGTGTAGGCTATTTCTAGATTGCTTAGACTTGGTTTTTATCTATTAAAATACCTTAGTTGTTTATTAAATATCTAAGGAATCTTAATTTCTTTTAGTAGAATTTATACTTTAAAAGTTTTGTATATAGATTTATAAAATATAATTATTCTAATACCTATTTAATATGATATTTATATTATTATTTATTTTTAAAAAAAATAAGGATATTATTTAGGTAAATAATAATAAGATTATCTAGTAATCTTCTTATTACTTTATAGATATATAATTGAAAAATAGTAGATATATTTATTAATCTAAAGAGCATTATAAGATATTTATAATAGCTATATTAGGTATAGAATATAATCTTCTATTTATCTCCTTTCTTAATTCTAATTTGGTAGTAGATATTCTAAAGATTAATCTTTGTAAATATCTTTATATCTATTAATCTATCTAATATCTTATTAATACAAGGTAATGGATAGTGATTTTTAACTATTATCTTATTAAGACTTTAATAGTTAATATAGACTTGCAGACTTCTATTTAATTTCTTAATAAAAAGAATTAGAGCACTTATAAGACTAGTAAAAGATTAAATTTATTCTTTTTATTATATTTTTTTAAAATAATATAACAGATAATTTAATTCTATTATTAAGTATAGATATAAAGGTTTATATAAAGGTATAATAGAGTCAGATTAAAGCTTAATCTTATATTCTATCTTATAGGAAGATAATTTAGTAGCTTTTATTTTTAAAAATACATCTTAATATTCCTAGTATATAGAAGAAAGAGTTGGCTCTTGGTATAATTTAAAGAGATTAAAAACTAGTAAGTAAAAGAAATCTCTAGTTATAATCTTTATAAAATATTTTATTAATATAAACTATAGTTTTAGTACTTTATAATAAAATTTCTAAGTATAATTTTTAAAGCTAGTAATCATAGGTTCTTTATAATAAAGCTATAGCTTTTTAAGAATTATATTGAATTCTGTTATATTAATTATAATAAATAGTTATTTATATAATTTAATAACTCCTTAACAATTAGTAATAATAATAAAGATTATAATATTATTATAGTTAATTATAGATATACTATTAACAAATTCTATAGGAGATAGGAGATCTAATAATAATTACTAACTAGTATTAAAAAGGAGTTAATATAATATAAAATTTAAATCTTTTTTTATATCTAATATACCTATTAAATAGTATTATATTTTCAGAAGATTTAGATTTAAATTAATTAGTATTATATATTTATCTTTTTTTTTAGGCTAGTTTAGATTAATAATTATTATATATCCTTATTATATCTTATAAATATTATGATCCTTATTATTATCTTATCCCTTTTAGGCCTTTTATAATAAGATATTAAATTAAGGATTTAGTTATTTTACTTTCTTTAAGGGTAGTTTAGAATTATTATAGTAGTAAATAATAAAATAATCTATACTTTAATAACTTTTTTAATTATAATAGTAATAAATAAGTGAGGAATCTTTGTCCTTAGTATTTAATTTTTTATTATTACTAGGAGCTTATCTATCTTTATAATTCTTATTATCTATATGCTTTTATTTATTTAATTTTTCTCTTAAAGACTTATCTCTTAGACTATTTAAATTATTATAGTTATATTTTAGTATCTTATTATGTGTGATCTATTTATTCTTATATAATTTTTATAGTTAAGTAGTTTCTTTAAGATAAAAAGTTATATCTTAGAAGTCTATATTCTAATCTAGAAGTTTTAGCTTTAATTAATTAGGAAGCTTAATAATAAAAGCTATAATCTTATTTTAATTATTAATTTAAGCTCTTATCCTACTTTAATTATATAAATAAAAAAATTTATTATAGAATATTTATAGATTATTTATTTTAGAAGTTTTAAGCTCTTTAAAATTTATATAAGTATTAAAAGACTATACTATTCTTATCTTAATATAAGCTTTAATCTATTTAATAAAATTATTAAATATGAACTAGACTAGGTCCAAAATCTTTTTATATTTTATTTATTATATTTAATATTTATTTTTTAACTAGATAATTATAATTAATATCTTTTCTATCTTAAAGTATATATATTTAATAAAGTTATTTTTAATATCTTCTATCTAATATTTATATTCCTAGAAATTCTTTAATTTAAAGTGATTTGGTTTAGGCTTTAAGGCTAGTTTTTTATAGATAATATAGATTATAGTCAAAGATAGAATAGCTTTAAAAAATAAAGATAAAAAAATAAGCTAATTAACTATTTATATTAAAAAAATAAAGGCTTTTTAAGTAGAGAATTAATTTATTAATTAGCTTAGAATCTTAGCTATTTATTTTTATATAATAGTTTAGCTATATTATATTTTCTTTTAAATTCTTTAAAATGCTTATATTTTAAGATCTAAATAATAAACTATTTAAGTTAAGACTATAGCTTATTTTAATAAAGATAAAGAATCTTTATATCAGCTTTAAAATAATGAATTAATAATTTAGATTCCTAAAGATTTTTCTTTTAGTTTAAGGGTCTTAGTAAGAGGTTAAATCCTTTAAATAGTCTCCTAAGATTCTTTAATAGAATCTATATTATTTAAATATTATAATAAAGAGAGATTTTCTTAATAGTAATTATTACTAGCCCCTATAGAGGTTTAATAGTTATATATAAAGTATAAATTTATTATAGTAAATTAATTTAATAAAGGGTTTCATAGTTAAAGTGATTATAATATAATAATAAGAGTAGAATAATAGTCTAAATATAGATATAAGCTATAAAATATTTACTAAGCTATTTACTATAGAAATTAGATATTATATAAATATAAAGAGCAAGTAAAAAGCTATAATATAATTATTATAAAGAATAATTACTTGATCCTCTTTTATAATTATTATAAGATCTTTGCTGCTTATATATATATATAGTAGAGTGTCTAAGCAGTACTATGCAGTAGGGCTACTAGAATTATATAACCTCTGCCCAACTGCTGGCTTCTATGCTGCTGCCTTAGATCAAGGGCATCAATCCTTCAAGCAATCAGATTGGCCTTCTCAATCTCGCGATGGAATCAGCCTTTACACTTGATTTCAAATCAATACTTTTGATTTCAAATCAATTGCATGATTTTTGTCGGAACGTCAATTCACATGTGCTCTATGCCCCGGCACGAGAATGCCCTTAACTTGACAAACCCCCAGCATATCGCCTACCGGAATGCCTGGCCGAATGCCTGGCGTATTGCCTGGCATCTTGGCTGGCCTACTGGCAACCCCCGGCTCTATTGTATACGCGCTGGAATGTGTTATATATATTCCAGAGCATGTACAAAGAGAGCATATATACGTGCTATATCCCCAGCATCCCCATTTCTTAGTTGGGAGGCAGAATAATAGGAATACAAAGTATATTCCCTTTTGCTTTATATTATAGGCTTATTAGATTAGCCTATTCCTAATCTAATTAAGCTGATCTTAAACTAGATAAACTAATACTAATCAGTATATAGATCAGATCTCTATTCTGACCCTTGATTTATATATATTTACTTATTTATGAATTGCTTACTACCTTTAATATTAAACCTTAAATATTGAGAAATGATAATGATATCTATCCTAACTAATCTAGACTTTGATCTAGAAAGAAAGGATTATAAAGTATTAGATATTTATATTCTTATAAAGTATAATTCATATAAGTATAAGTATAATATACTTTTATAGGCAGTATTTAAATAAGACTTTAAAAAATAGAGTCTTAAGAACTTTAAGAGGATTTTATTTTTTTATTTAGATAATTTTATTATATAACTCTAAACTAATAGTATATATATTAATATTAATAATCCTAGCCTGATACTCAAGATAATATATACTATATATTAAGAATTAAATATAAAACTATAGACTGAAGTAGATATTAAATATTATTATAAAACTAGTGAGATTCTTAGCTTATAAACTCTTATATAAAGGTAATTTATAGTATTAATTACTATATATACTAACCTCAACCCTATCCTATAACCTAAGATATTAACCTTAGATATATTAACTATCCTATTTTATTCCTATAGTACTAGATCAAAATCAACTACTAAGCTACTATATAATATCACTTCTGCCCTAATCTATATAAGCTTTATACTAAATATTATAGAAAATATCACTATATAGACCTCTACTAAGACCTCTAGACCTATATAAACTATACCTAGATTAACAATACTATTAAAGCTTTATACTAAGGATATAAAGTACAAAGAAGATGATAATTCTTTTAATTTTAAGCTAGAGATTTTTTAGGATTGCTGTTGCTGTACTTATTTATTATATATATTAGAAGTATATAGACTTATATTTCTTATTATATTATGTAGTTAAGCTCTTGATTATTACTATTCTTAGTATTATATCTAAGAGTAATAAAGTATTGATTCTATTAAAGTAATCTAAAGATATTTTAAGAGTAAAGAATATTATTATACTATTAAGTACAAATAGTCTTGTATTATATTTTAATAGATAATTAATAATAATCCTAGCAAAGATATACTCTAATATCTTGAAATTATGATTCAGATACTCTAAAAGTTGATCTATTTATTGAATCTATAATTCTATATCCTAGCCTATCTTTGAAGCAAGATTATTAAAGTAATATATATATATCTAGCATACTAAATAGCCACTAGAAGACTATCCAGTACTATATCTAGCCTGATTAGCAACCTTTGTATGAGTGTGAGTTAATATTAGAATATATACTATACTATATAGAATTTAACCTTAACCCTTAGTAAAGAGATTTATTATATTGACTGCTATTATTATAGATATTAGTTATACTTACTATATAAAGGACAAGCTCTAAATTGCTCCTATTTATATGACCACTCTAATAAATACTGCTTTATATATAAGAAACCTAGATATTAGTCTACAAATTATAGTGCTAAGGAATGTGATAAGTTATATTAAAAAATATAATATTAATCTAACAGTAAAACAGACTAATATATTATAAACTATAAAGGAAAGCTTTTATCTGATTTTAATAAGTATATCCTTAATACAATAGGAGTGCTAGAAATTATATCTACTCTTTATTTTATAATAAGTTTTAATTTATATAATAGCTTTAGTAAAATTATAACTATTAAACTAGCAAACTATACTATTAACTATATCTTAAAACTATTATTAATCTCTACTTATTCTAATTGGCTAGAACTTTATTATAATACTAAGGCTAAATCAACTAACTAATTAGAGCCTATTATACTAATAATAATATATTAAGATTTTAAGAGCTATATTTTGTCCTATTAATATATTAATTTATAGTTTTAAGGTATATTAATTAATAGTAGCGCTATTCAATTCTTAACTATTAGATATACCTAATTTCTTACTCTCTAGAAAGCTGCTAAAGAGATTATATCAGAGCTATCTATAATAAAGATTATTAAAATCAAATTTGGACCTAGAGACCCTATGTACTTATTAGAATTAATTAATCTAAAGACTTTAATTGGTATTATACAATTCCATATACTAGAATTAATAATTTTATTCCTACTCTTATTCTATGATTTAGACTGTTTAAAGGTGTACTTTAATAATACTTATAATATCTTAATAAGCTTAAACTAGAAAATACTTTCCCTAGTAGTATATCAATTTAGCCACTCATTCTTAGTCTAGAATTATTACTTTGAATTATATATTATAAAGTTATTAGATAAGAATCTATACTTCTTAATAGATACTAAATTACACTATTTATACTAATGATTTAGATACTTTTTAACTAAGTATTTATCCTAATTATTAGACCATACTAGCTATGGTATATACATTGAAGTATTAGAGCATATTCAAAGCTTTTACTATTACTGTTAAGTCTATAGCAAGTCCCCTAGTTGATTTAGATTCACTATATAAAATGATGTGCACTTCAACCACTTAATTATTATTAATATTATGTATATTAAGGGCCATGCTATACTATATATTATCAACAAAGCAACCCAATATAATGCTACCTATTAATTACTAAATATTAATGTCAAAACCATATAGGATATGCTTTATACTGCTTGGATAGATATATACTTAGAACTCTTAGATTTCATAATAACTAACACTGGAAAGAACTTTATAAGTAGGGAATTCTCCTAGTCCACTACTATAGTTAGTATTATAACTATAAGTGTACCTGTTAAAGCCTATTAGTTAATTAGTACTATTGTGACAGCCGGCCTTCAATGAAGCAATCATTGAAGCAATCAGAGTACTGCCGGGCGGTGAGGAAGTCGACTATGCGTTCCCAGGGGGACCACCCTTACCCAATTAGGCACTATCACGGAGTATTTATATCAAGGATTAGGCTTAGAGCATATTCTCTCTTTCCCTTCCTTTTCTCATGCTTACTATTCTTGTGTTTGGTGCCTTATATATATTAGCTTAGCTAAATTAATATATCAAGCTTGACTATTATTACATAATAGTAAGTATTATTTTTTATTTTCATCTCTTATAAATTAGTACAGTAGACTTTGATAGTATCTTGCTCTAATTAAGAGATCTCTTTTCTTAATATCCTAATATATTTATATAGTAAACAATATAAATCAATATACTTAAGCTAGAGATACTCTATAATTTTTTTTCTTTTTTTATAATGTCTACTATTGAACAAAATAACAAAACCAGATCATAATAGTGTTATAATATATATATTAAATACAGAAGTATAATAAGATAGAGAATATAAATATACCTCTTAATATCTAACTTTTAAACTGAACAACCCTATCCTAGATAAATTAGATATAGAAGGAGTAATAGACTTCTTAGATTATGTAATTTTTTAATAGTTATATAAAGAATATCTTGATAGACTATTTAATAGTCTTTATAAATATCTAAACAATCTTAAGATAAGAATTGAAATAGCTATAGAATAGGACAATAATGCAGAATTAGTTGAGGAGCAGCTTGAGAAGATTATAGTATTAAAGGAATATATTAAATAGCAATAGAATATAATAGCTAAATTAATTTAGGAATATAATAAAGCCTAGTAATAGTTATATAAGGTGGAGTAATAGAACTAGGAAGAGTCTATATCTATATCTGCTTTAAGTAGAAAAAAGAGCTTTAAGCTCCCTAATAGAAAATATCTTACTAATAGGAAAGATCTTAAATTTAAATTCTGGTTAATAGATATTAAGAATAAGCTAGAGACTAACACTAACCACTATTTAATTACTCTAGTATAGATATAGTATATAAAAAGTATATATAAGAGAGAAGTAGTAGATTACTTACTTCTATATTTTTAAAAGGACTTATTATAATAGTATTATAATATTAATAATATTATTAAATACTTTAAGATTATTTACTATAATGCAAACTATATATTTTCTATAAAGTATATATTCTAATATCTTTATATAAATAATATCAAGTTTTAGGCCTTCCTTTTAAAGTTTATATTAAATATGTAAGAATCAGAGTTGCTAGCTATTTAGTAGAAAGACAAGTTATATAAGCAGCTATTTTTAAAGATATAGAAGCAGCTAGTCAAAGAGAGCTATAATAACACTATAAACTATTAAAGCTTTGTATATATATATCATTAAATAATGAACTATCTAGAGATAATTATTGAGAATAAGAAATATATACTAAAGGGTTATAGGAATTAAAAAGGTAGCTGTAATAATACTAGTAAGGATAATAAGAAGGATATTATTAAAAAGCTAAAAAATAATAAGACTAAATCTAGAATTTTTTAGGCTGAGTGAGAGAAGCTCTATATTAAAGAAAAGTATTTTATCTATAAAATGTCTGGCTATATAGCAAATAAGTATAAGTTCTATAAGAAGAATAAAAGCCTAGATCTTAAAACTTTAAAATCTATAAAGAAAGCAACCCAAGATAAGAATTCTAACTTAAAAAATAATAATATTTAAGAGAAGACTTCTTCCTAGGTAAGATTAATACTACTAGTACTTTAGATCTTTTATAGCTATTAGATAGTGTCAGGGATAGTTTGACTATATTTATTTAGCTAACAAAGAATAGATTATTAATTTATATTAAAGCATTAATGGATACTAGAGCAAATAGATTTACTTTTCTAAATATATTCCTTATAGAGAGATTTATATGATATATCTAGTACTATATTATACCCTTAAAACAACTATGTAAGGTAAAGGGATTTAATAGTAAGATAAAGAATATGATCATCTATCTTATAATATTGACCTTTATAATAGATAGATATATAATATATAACCTCCCTTTCCTTATTATTAGATTAGGAAAGTATGATATAATTTTTAGACAGATATGGTTAGCTAAATATAAGATAATAGTTAACTATATATAGAAATGTTTGCTATAGCCTGAGAAGGTGTCCTTATATAAAGAAATATAAATGAAGCAGTTTATACAGCTGTTGAAGAGATTGTTATTATAGGATTACAAAGTAGAGCTACAGCATTAAAAAGATATAGATTATTAGGATAAAGCATTCTAATAAGAGAAGATAAGAGACACTTCTGCACTTTAAATATAGAACTATATATTCCTATATAAAAATAGCACTAGTTATGTTAAATAGAAGTAGAATATTCTTATTAGCTATAAGAGGAGATATTAAGATTAGTATTAACTAGCTTTGAGTTGAATAAGGAAGGGTTTTAATAAGATAATTAATAAAGTGATTTTTAAGACTGATAATTCTAATCTTAATAAGATAATTAATAAGATAATTACTATTAAGAAGGCTAAGTAAGTGCATTTTTAAGAGAAGTATTCTAAGATGGATATTACCTTGATTAAAGTATCTAGATTTCTATAGAATACAAAGGATTAAAAGACTAAGACATTTATGATAAGCTTAAATAAGATTAAGAAGGCCATTAAGGAGAAATAGATTAATAATAGAACTATCTAGAAAGAGTAAGAGATAAAGGAGCAACTTCTAGAATAATATTATAAATTTACTAATACCTTTTCTAAGATAAAGTCTGATGAATTGCCTAAAAGAAAGGAATATAATTATTAAATTAAGTTAGAAAAAGAAGTAGAGCTTAGATACTGCTTACTTTATTATATAATAATAGAGGAGCTATAAGCAGTAAAGGACTATATTATTAAGAATTTAAATAAGAGCTTTATAGTATCTAATAATACACTATATATCTTACTAATTCTTATAGCTAAGAAGCTAAGTGGAGGGCTTTATTTTTATATAGATTACTAGAAGCTTAACTCACTTACTAGGAAGGATTAATATCTATTACCTCTGATCAATAAGGTGTTTAAGTAGATTAGTAAAGTAAAGATCTTTATAAAGCTAGATATCTAATAAAGTTTTTATAGGATTTATATATACTAGGAGTCCTCTAATCTAATAACATTTAGATGCTAATATAGAACCTTTAAGTATAAAGTCATGCTATTTAGATTAACTAACAGCCTAATAATATTCTAGAGATTAATTAATAATATTTTTCTTAACTATCTTAATAATTTTGTAATAGCCTTTATCAATGATTTGCTTATTTATAATAATAATATAATAGAATATAAGATCTATATCTAAGCAATACTTTAACAGCTTTAAAATATAGAGCTACAGGTAAATATTAAGAAGTATAAGTTCTATATGATAATAATCAAGTATCTAAGATTTATTATTATACTTAAAAGTATTGAGATAGATTCTATTAAGATTAAAATAATACTCTCTTAGAAGATACTAATTACTGTAAGAGAAGTATAATCCTTCTTAAGATTTTATAACTTCTATTAGAAATTTATTGCAGAGTATAATAGGATAGCTAAACTATTATACTATTTAATAAAGCAGGATATCTTCTTTATATGGACAAAGTAATATTAAGAAATATTTAATAGATTAAAATAAGTGTTAGTATTAATACTAGTATTAGTATACTATAATTCTAATAAACTTATTTGAGTAGAAACAGACATATCAGATGAAGTGATAGCTATAGTCTTATCTTAACTTTATAAGAATATAGAATAACACCTTGTTGCTTATTATTTAGCTATAATATCCATAACAGAATATAACTACAATATCTATGATAAGGAGATATTAGTGATTATCCAAGCCTTCTAGGAGTGGAGACCAGAGCTGTTAGGATTATAACAGCAGGAGTACTTTAAGATTTTATTAAACTACCAAGCCCTAGAATACTTTATAATAATAAAGGCTTTGAGTGCCTAACAGGCGCATTAATATAAGTTTATATAGAAATTCTACTTTATACTGAAATTGTGACAGTGCTCAATTCCTCTACCTAAGGAGTAGCTAATCGACGAAATATTGAACATGAAGAAGGAAAGAGAAAAGGAAAACAAGCTCGTACGCGCTTGCTACAGCTTTTATATGGTGCGCCAGCCCCGCGGCAGTGCCTAATTGAGAAGGCATGAGATTGAAGGGAATCTCTGTTCTTAGGGCTTAGGGCTTCTACTTAAGGCTGGGCTGTATCATATAAGACACTGAGTAATAAGTATATATAGCTATCATATTACCCTCTCCTCTACTAGATGCTTGCCCTTAAGTATCTATTGCCTCCTCCTCCTCCTTACAAAGCTAATACTGAAGTGAAGCCAGTGGCCTAGGCTTATTTAGATATTTATTATAGAAGTCTTATAGTTATTTCAGAGCATATTAAAAGTTCTTAATAAGATACTATTTAGGATCAGGATTATAACCCAGCTATTGTACACAGTAATAAAGCTTCTTCTAAAGAAGCTAGGAATTAAGAATCTTGTTAATCTCCTATTCCTAATTATTATCTATAATAATTAATAGCAACAGATCAATGATTTATCTAGGAAGTAGTTCTAAATGGAACACACAGTATAGCTTATCTAGTGAAAAGATAAGATATATATTTATACCTAAGAGCAAGTCTAACTTGAAAGAATATCTTACCTTTTTAATAATCTTGAAGAGACCTGCAGCTTAGTAGTCTAGCTTCTAACTAGGGTGACCAGTATTCTAATTCTTTATAGTGATAAAGACCTCATCCTTAACATTAAAATCTACTTCTCGACAGTGTTTATCAGCCTAAGCCTTCTATTAATATTATAAGGACAGAATATTATCTCTTATAAAATTCTAGATCTTATATATATAGTCTACCCAGGCATGTCCTTCTTATTTGTTTATAATAAGGTGCTGAGATAGTTCCAGCTTTATCTAATCAAAGCTAACCCAGGGTTAAAAACCCTTTTCAATCATGAACAGGGAAATACCAGTAGTTTCTTATAATAGAATAGATACTATAAAATCTATAATAAGCAACCAATTGGACTAATTATCTTAAAAATAATTTACATAGAGATACAACTTCTAGGACAGATACTGATTTGCAATCTCTATCTATCTATTAGTTTATATATAGTCTGCTATCAACAAGACTACTATGATTCCTAATATCTAACAGATCTTATTCTAAAACTTAGAGACAAACTGAGGACCATAATTAGATATAATAATGTTAGGTGGTCCTATATATTGATAAAGGTGCTTTATCCAGAGCTCAGCCAAGTCTCACACTATAATAGACTTATGGCATAGAATAGAAATAGGGACCTTGCTAAAATAGTTTATAATTATAAATATAGTATTATAACCTGTTTTATTAAAAGAATATAACATAAAGTCTATCAAGATATACTACTAAGGATATAACAGTACTAGCAGGAGTTATAATAGATCTAGTAGCAGGTCACACCTTATATTAGTCCTTTTACAAGTTATATAACAGTTTATATAATCCTTAACATTCTTGCTCTAGATCTCCTAGTAGAAATATTCTTTAACTAATTTCCTTATCTTTATCTTTCTAGGGTAAGCTATAGACAGTTAGTAATAAACCTTATCTAATAGTCTCACTCAAAGGTCTTTATCAGCTAGGATATATAATCAATCATTATAAAAAAGCTAATCTTTTAATATGCTTTACTTCAAATCAGACTCCAGCTGACTATAATAGAACTCTATTCCAGCTACTTCCTAATTTACTCACATCAATCTTGCTATAACACTAATAGATTTATAAATCATAGCTATCTTTATCTACTTTAATTCCTTAATAATCTAGGGATCCAGAACATCCAATATAAAGATTATTTAATACTAATAGTTCAAGTTCTTTTTTAAAATAGTGCCCTCATAGCGAGTCAATATATCTACCAGGACATTTACCTTCCTAGGATAGTACTTAAAGATAAAGTAGTAGTCATACAGGAATTCACACTATCTAGCCTAATAAACATTAAGCTTCTTTATAGTTATAAAATATTCTAGAGCTTAATAGTCAGATAGAATCTCAAATCAGTCCTCACACTATAATCTAATTAGCTCTGGCCTCCATTCCTTTATTACTTTAATAATAGCTAATATCTCCTTATCATAAATAACATAATTCTGCTCTGCTGAGGATATTAAGTATAAATAGTAAGCTATAGAATATTATTCCTTATCCCTTTGCAACTAGAATAACACTTTAGTAACTATACTATTAGAAGCATCAGTCTCAACATATATAGGAAGCTCTAACTAATAGTAAACTAGAACAAGTATATTAATAAGCTTTATCTTCAACTGATTAAATGTCTTTTAATAGGTTAAACTCTACATAAACAGCATATCTAGTTATATAAATCAATATAATAGCACTGCTATCTAACTATAAGCTTCTATAAACTTTTAATAAAAGTTATAAAATCTAAGAAATAATTATACTCTTTAGACTATTATAGGGACAGCTCATACAACTATTACTTTAATCTTAGAAGAGTTCACCTTGATTCTATCCAGCATAATAATGAATCCCAGATACTTGGTCATAGTAATATAGAATTCATACTTATAGATAGCTGCTTAGAGACCAGCTTTATATAGCTATTCTAAGACCTTTTTCATATAAGCTTCATGCTCTAGTTCATTATTACTATAAATCAATAAGTTATTAACAAATATAATTAAAAAGTTGTTAAGACAGTCTATAAAAATATTATTGATCAACTAATAAAAAGTTACTGATCTATTAGTAACTCCAAAGGGCATGACTTTATACTTAAACATCTTATACTAGCACTAGAATATTATAAGATCCTCTAATTCCTGATACATATGTATCCAATAGAATCTCTACTAGATATCCAGCTTTATAAAGACATATACTTTACTAAGTCTCTTAAACACTTTATTAATTAAAAAGAGCAGGTATCAGTCCTTTTTAGTAATAGAATTAAGTTTCTAATAATTAATATAAAAATAAAGTCCTTCTTCTGGCTTCTTAGCCATCAGAATTAGGGATATAAATGGAGCTTGGCTAGCCACTATAAAGCCTTTATTTAAATTATCAATAATATACTCTTTTATAGCTTCTAACTTCTCCTTGCCTAGGTAATAGATTAAGTTATAGCCCAAATTCTTTTCCTCTACTAGCTTAATCTTATAGTTATAAGATTTATAAAATGATAGTTTGTTAGATTTAAATTTCTGAAAAATATCAAGATAGTTCTAATAGCGCTCAGATAATTATTTCTTAATATCTTTTATCTCTAGATTATCAGTCTCTAGCGGTCTATTCAGCTCTTCTAGTCTTTTGTTAATCTTATATAAACTTGTTATATAAATCTCTATATCCTGCTGCTAAGTATAACAAGCAAATCTTACTACACCTATAAAAGTAATATCTAACTCAGCAGCTTTCTTTATATTTTTCCACTAGTCCCTCTTAGATAGCAAAACCAATTCTTCTATTAGCTTAGGTTTTAAGTAGTAGTCATATACTTTATATAACTCTTAATTCATATAATTCAATACAACACTATAGCTCTTCTCATATAAATGGCTATAAATTATCTATAGGATATAAGCAGAATACACATCAACCCTATTTAAACTATTTATATACTCTAACTCTTCTATTAACCTATCTCTCCTATTAGCATCCCTTTAGTATACTATATTCAGCTTTACCCTCTTTAGAATTGACTATAGGTAGTTGAGAAAATACTTGCTTACTAACTCTTCTTTCAATAATTGCTTCTTTAGCCATATTAACCACTAGTAATAATAGTCAGGTAAGACTTGGTTCTCTACTAGGTATTTCCTCCCTAGTATCACCTCATACTTGCCTAGGTTAGTGACTAGGAAGGGCAGATCCATCCTCTGCCTGCTATCCACTAAGAGATAAAGAATAAGAATATATTAGATAAGCAGTATCTCTTTCCTATTAAAACCTCTAATCTTTAGAGGGTTGTTAAGGTCAATTATTATTATCTAGAAATACTTAATCAATAATTTAGTGATATATATACTAATAAAGACTAAATCATTTGCTCTAATATTAATTAATACTCTAAATACTATTAATAATAAATTTTTTGCTAAGTAAATTAGTATAGAGAAATTTTTCTTATTATTGCTTAGCAACCTAATTAAATCTAAAGCCTAATAATTAATACTAATCTAGCCTAAGATAGAGTCTTTTCTTAGGCCTAATTATTTTTTAGAATACTTATTACTTTATCCTTAACTTTTTTAATATTCTTAATATCTACTATAGGCTTCTTATACAAGAGGTAGTTATAGTTGATATAATCTAGCTGCTTACAGTTAAAGCATAGCTAATCTTTCTTTAACTTATTAAGCTCTTTCTATAAGAAGAGAATTCTAAGAGCTTAAGTAGAATCTTTATAGCTACTTTACCCACCTTAACCTCTTAGTAACTTATTAATCTTGTTATCCTTTACAGTCTAACCACCCTTATTATCCTTAACTGTATTTTTTTTTTCTTAGTGATCTACTCTAGTTAATTAGTAATAAAGTTACAAGTATAAATAAACTTATTATATTTATAGGTAGGGTTATTTGCTTTATATATTATAGTATACTTTATTTTAGGATTAAGCTTATGATAGAGTTCTTCCTTTTACTTTAAATAAGCTTTCTTAGTATTCAAAGCAAGCAAGTTAAACTTTAAAAAAAAGGTTTAGAAGTATATTATCTTCTATATAAATTAATAGAATTTAGTCTTAATATTAATTTTATAGTTCATATTAAAGTAAATTATATCTAGGTGATTAAATATATTATTGGTATTGAGAAAAGAATTAATAGTATTGTTATATATATATACTATTAAATAATCTGCAGCCTCATCTTTATATAAGGACTTAATATAGAGGATTTATAATTCTAAAGTGTTGTACTAGCTCTTCATAGCTTATAGCTTACTATATATATTAGTTTTCTAAGACTTGTAGCTAGGGTTCTTACTATTTTTAAGCTTCTTAATATTAGGGATCTTAGATCCTTTCTAAACTAGTAGTGCTATCTTAATATTATTAAAGTTAATAAAGCAAATTATTAAATACTTAAAGATTTATCAAAGCTTATCTTATTTATTAATAAGAGCAACTAATACTTCATTCTTAATACATAGTTTCCACTCAGCTGCACACTTCAATATATTAATAAAGTACTTATACTCTTCCTTTTCAGCTGCCCAGCGAATGCTTAGGACCTTATAAAGTGCCTAAGATTTATTGTATAAATACTTAATGAATTCTTTAAGGGTTAGGTTGTCCTTAATATCCTGATTAGCGTCAATATTCTCCAACCCTTCCAGATTGTTCAGATTGAATATAAGGTGTTGAGCTTGGTGCTCCTATTTACTTATTTTCTAGCCTTCTTCAACAATCTCCTTATTAGCCTATACAGGCTCTATAATAGGGTTGTTAACTAGGTTTACACCATCAAGAGGGTTTAACCTAGCTATATTGCTACTACTTATAATAATACCTCAATAAAAGGTAAAGAAAAAATGATAAAAAGAATAACTAGCCTTATCTTGCACATTTATATGCAATAGCTGTAAGACTTTAGGCTTCATTATAAAAGAGATGAAAAAGATGAAATAAGAAAAGAAAAAAAATGCTGATGTTTAATATTATATGATAGTGCTTAATTCCTTTATCTAAGGAGTAGTTAATCGACAAAATATTAAACATGAAGAAGGAAAGAGAAAAGGAAAACAAGCTCGTATGTGCTCGCTACAGCTTTTATATAGTGCGCCAGCCCCGCGGCAGTGCCTAATTGGGAAGGCATGAGGTTGAAGGGAATCTCCGTCCTTAGGGCTTAGGGCTTCCACTTGAGGCCGGGCTGCACCGTACAAGACACTGAGCAACGAGCGTGTACAGCCGTCACAGAAATATTGATCTGGAAGGATAAATATATTAGCCAATACACTTACTCAATAGAAGGATAATAGAATATAGAATCTTAATTATCAGAACTTAACTATATTACTCTAAGAGGTCCTTAATAAGCAGATTATATTAGAGCTAGCATTAATAGACTTATAAGGTACTATAATAGATTATAGTGTTATTAACCAAGTACTTGAGGTTAATAAGAGATTTATAATTACAGTAGAAGCATAGGAAAAACTAAATAAAAAAAACTCAAAGTAGTATATTAAGGATAATTATCTACTATTTAAGAACTATTTATATATCCTGAATAAGAAAGACCTATATATATAATTAGTAAACAAGATATATTAATTACTATTAACTACTTACCTAAGCAGGAATAAGATAAAGAAGTTAATATAAGAGTATTTTTACTAAAAATCATAGAATATTAATATAGAAAGTTATATTAAGAACTATAAGATATACAGTTATATAATAATATAGAGAGATAGAGCTTCTAGCTTACTATAGCTATTACTTATTCTAAAGTAATTATGACAGCATCTATTAATAGACTTTATAGAATTCTCTAGAGATTACTACAGTTATAATATAGTCTTTATAATAGTTGATTAATTAAATAAGAGAGTAATATCTATATTTTATTATAAGAAGATTACAACTATTAAAAAAATAGCACAACTATAGATTAGATATATATTTCTATAGATAGGACTATCTAATAGCATTATTTTAGACTGAGAGGATTAGTTTATATTAGAATTTTAGATAAAGGTATATTAAATCTTAAGAATTAAGCTTAAATTATCTACTGCTAGATATATATAAATAAATAATTAAACAGAGATAGCTAATTAATATCTCTAATAATAATTATAACTATATATTAACTTTATAATAGATAATTAGTTAGAGTATTTACTAGTTATTAATTTTATAATCTCAGCCTTGCTGTAAGCTTTAATAGAGATATTACTATTTATAATTAAGAAAGGCTACTAGCTAAGAATATTATTTAACTAGATTATACTATAATTATCATAAAAGCTTACTTAGAATAAGAAAGAAGCTTAAGCCTGAATAAAATATATTTAGGATATCTAAAAATTCATAAAGAATAATATAAAATAGGTATAAAGATAATAAATAAAACAGATTAATAAGAAATAATATATAGTTAATTTTATTATTAGGAATATAGTCTATATCATAAATAAAAAATAGAATATAGATTATCCTAGTCAAAAGCTCAATTATTAGTAAGAAGGGTTTTTTCTAATAGTACATTAAATTAGCTATACCTTTAAGCTCAGCTTGCTGCAGGGTATAAAGATATATTTAATATTTATATCTAAGAAGCTACATCTCATAGCTGTAAGGGAATTATTATAGAGACAGCTTTAGGACAAAAGACTAGAGTTAGAGATTAATAGCTATTTTAAGTAGAAAATTAAGTAAGTCCTTGTCTTAAAGATTATATAGAAGAAGCTGTATTATTATATTAGTTAGCTTAGATAAGACCCTGATCTAAAATAGTATCCTGCTAGATATTTAAAGAATATACTATTAATATTAAAAGTTTACTATAATATAAACTTAAATATTCTAAGACTATTAAAATAGCTCTATAAATAGCTTAAAACAGCTAAGGAAGATCAATTCCTAAAAGACTATATAGATAATAATATCCTAACTACAGACGCTCGCGGGCAAGCATCTAGTGAAGAGGGGGGTAATGTGACAGCTAGCCTTTAATAAAGCAATCATTAAAACAATCAGAGTACTGCTAGATGGTGAGAAAGTTGACTACATATTCTTAAAGGGACTGCCCTTACCCAATTAGGCACTGTCATGGAGTATTTATATCAAGGATTGGGCTTAGAGCACATTCTCTCTTTCCCTTCCTTTCCTCATGCTTACTATTCTCGTGTTTGGTGCCTCATGTACGTTAGCTTAGCTAGATCAATACATCGAGCTTGACCGTTGTCACACTATAGAGTACTACTATACTATACTATACTACATCTATTTTATTATACAAGATAAGATACTAGATGTTATTTCTAAATCAATACTATAAATAGCTATCAAAGCTATAAATAATACCACTAGTCCAGATAGACTTGTATTAACCTTTCTAGTATTTAGAGTATACCTCTATATAATAGAGTAAGACCTCTCTGCCCTATCAATAGTAAAAAGAGCAACAGCTATATAAAAAGTAATAACCAAGATATAAAAAGCTTATGCTAAGTATAATATTAAAGATATATTTAATACCTAAAATAGACCCTCATTAGTGGCAATTTATATACTCTCACTAAATTTAGATATGCTTATATAGCATAAAAGAAAGACTAGATATATAGGAAAATAGACTAGACTATACAAGCTCTTAAATATTAATAAAGAAATATATATAATTATATTTCCTAATAGATTAACCCTATTTTATACTACTATTATCAAATTATACTAAAGCCAGAGTGAAGATACTAAAGCTGATAAGCTAATTAGTAACTTTAGAAAAAGTATTTATAATAATTCTATAAAAGGCTCTTCTAAGGTTAATCCTAAAATTTAAAAATAAAACAAGCTATTACTACAACTAGCTATTAAGATTCTACTATACTACTCTAAATTATATCTATAAACAATATATAAGGAACTAAAGTAACAATTTGCTGATTCTTAATATATAAAAATTAATAGCCTCCTAGAGAAAAAAGTCTTTGAAGTAATAGATATAATAGATATCCCTCTTAACACATATATCTTTAATCTATAATTTATAGATAAAACTAAGAATCTTAGCACAGATAAAGCCTTTAAAAAATTATATTTAATTATACAAGCTTATAACAATATTAATAAGAGTTTTATTTTAATAGAATCCCTTACAATCCAGTACTGCAGCTAATACTTAATACTATATCTTATACTATATAAGAAGGACTCAAAGCTCTATTTATAAAATATAATATAGATCTATATATAATCAATAATACTTCTTAACTGAGATTTCTATATATAATTATTACTAGAGCTTGCTGCTATATATAAGAGCTTAATTCTTAAGATTATCTAGCTTTTATATAGTATCTCTAAAGTAGGCAACTACTAGTTCTATATATATTATTATTATTATATAGATTAACTTAATATAGAGACCTCTATATATAATCTATACCTTTTCTATTGCATTAAACTAGGCATTAATTTTAGAATAATTAGTATATAGATAGATAATACTCTATTCTTTGCTAATAATAAATTTGCACTATATAAATAATAAGAAATTAAGAATATTAGAATTATAATTAAGCTTTAAGATATACTGACACCCTAACAGCTATTAAGATTTAATAGTAGCCTTATCTTAAAGTCTACCCAGGGAGTAATACTAAATTAAGAATATACCTATGCACTAATTTATACTATATAAAAGTAAAATATTAATATAACAAGCTTAAAAAGCAAGATTTAAAAGAATATTACTCTAGCAGAGCAATATATTATTTAATATATATTAAGCATCTATATAGCTTCTATATATTAATCTAAAGCTTTATTTAATTTATTATATACTGCTCAAGCAATAAGCCTAATAAAGGATAATATTAAAGCACTAAATAAATATCTAAAATAGCAATGTAATAACACTTCCTGAAGACTATGTTTCATACTACTTGATATTAAATCTCTATATCTGATATATTTCACTGATTTATTATTTATTAATAATAAAGACCTTATATTATAAATTAGTTTTATTATTATACTAGCAGATATTATAGGTAATATTAATATCATATATTAGTCCTCTATTAAGTGTAAATATATTATTTAAAATGTACTTGCTTTAGAATTATATATAATAATCTATAGATTTAATATTGCTATAACTATTAAGTTAACTATTATAGAATTACTATATCTTCTTGAACTGTTATTGCTTACTATCTATACTGATTTAAAAAGTCTATATAAATGCCTTATTAAGTTAAGTACTACCTAAGAAAAGTATCTTATAATAGACTTTATATACTTTTACTAATTATATAAATACTACAAAATTATAAAAATCAAATAGATTAATAGTAATATTAATCTAATAAATATTATAATAAAGAGCAAGCTATACTATGCTTTAAAAGCTCTTATTAATACTAATAGGCTTTATATTAAAGTAAACACTTGAATAGAGTACTCTACTATACTATTAACTATATATATACTAAAGTATAAGAATATAGTATTTATAGCATTAATTTCTATTACTATTACCTAAATTAATATGCTTTCTTTTTCTTATATTATTATCCCCTTACTATAGTTACTAAGATTATTATTTATTATTATACTTGATCACTTCTATCCCCTATTTTACTAGTACTAATATATATAAATTATACTCTATTGCTTTCTTTTTTTTTTTTTCTTTCTTTCAGAGAGTTGTTAGTATTGGAATATTAATTTATATATACTTTATATCTTAGTATAAGAATGCTCTTAACTTGATAAACTTCTAGTATATTGCCTACCAGAATGCTTGGCTGAATGCCTGGTGTATTGCCTGGCATCTTGGCTGGCCTACTGGCAACCCCTGGCTCTATTGTATACGCGCTGGAATGTGTTATATATATTCCAGAGCATGTACAAAGAGAGCATATATACGTGCCATATCCCCGGCACCCCCATTTCTTAGTTGGGAGGCAGAATAATAGAAATACAAAGTATATTCCCTTTTGCTTCACATTATAGGCTTGTCAGATTAGCCTGTTCCCAATCCAATTGAGCTGATCTTGGACCGGACGAACCGACAATTTTATATAGATCTGAAACTGTTAGTTATTTTATATTGGTTTCAGTATAGTTTCGTATTTGTATGGCTTTTGTATAGTTATTATGAACTTTGAATGAATTCTGTTGTAAGGCCTTGACTTGTAGGGTTTGATAGAGCTTTGTTCTTGGTTATAGGTTTTGTTCAATATATATGCTTATACTGTTTTATATTGGTTTCAGTATAGTTTCGTATTTGTATGGCTTTTTGTATAGTTATTATGAACTTTGAATGAACTCTGTTGTAAGACCTTGACTTGTAGGGTTTGATAGAGCTTTGTTCTTTGGTTATAGGTTTTGTTCAATATAGTTCAATATATATGCTTATAATTATTATTATTCTTAGTTAGCTATTCTTTAGACTTTTTTTAACTTTTAATATTTACTTGTAAAATATCCTAGTATTTTATAATTAAAATAAACTTTTTTTTAAATTAATTTTTCTTTTTCTTCTTTAGTTAGTATAGTATTTATTTATATAATAATATTACTATTTTTATCTCTAATTCTCGTCTGGGATGAATTAGTATATTATCTTAGTTAATATTGAAAATTTCTTTGTTCTATATATTATATAGATAGTATTATATTAATCTATAATACTACTTTTATTATTTATTTTTTTAAATATATCTAGTCTTAATATGATTTATAAAATTCAATCTTTTATATTATTTTTCAAGTTATTTTAAAACTGATCTTATAATCCTTAGTCACTTTAGTTGAGATATTTAATATTTAAAGGAATTTTAAGATATAATTTTTTATTGATCTATATTATTTTATATTCTTAATCTAATAAATTATATTAAGTTTTTTATTAATTGTTTTTCTTAGCAGGTTATTTGATCAGTGAAGTAAAGAGAAATAAAGAGATAAAGATTTTGAAGAAGGAATAGGAAATTGTTGTATATTAGTGTTGCATTGCTTGTCTCATAAAAGTCTATGGCAGGGGATGTTTGCTCTATTTATCTTCATTCCCGGATTTTTCTCGGGGCTCTTTTACTAGCAAATATTTTTGGGTGGCATGATAGTGGCGTGATGCTTTCCGGCGCTTCCGGCTTGTTTTTGTATTGATTCTTTGTTTGTATGTAAATCTAGTGGTGATTCTGAACTCCAACTAAATTTCAGTAGAATCTTGAGTAAAAATTTAGGTATAGGATTTTTATGCTTATATATGTATGCTTATAGTTTTAAATAGCTGGTATAGCTTCTTTTTAAAATAGATAAAGCTGCTAAATATATTAATAGTTTTAAGATTAATTTATTTATTATTATTTTTAATTTATTTAGTTATGTAAGGAGTAAATTAATTTTATTATTATTTTTATTAAGGAAATTTAAGATTATAAGGACCTTAGCTTATTTAGTTATAATCTTACTAGTATTATTATTAAAGTAGATTTATAATTAGGTTAAGAATATTTTAAATGTTCCTTATTCCTCTAAGAATAGTTTAACCTTTTCTGTTTTAATAACTAATTAATAATAATAATAATGCTTCCATTTTAGAGACCTTTTACCAGTCATCGACTATGTAAGGTCTGCCATTTCCCTCTTAGGAAGTGGACTTAGGCTAACTAGATTTTCAATATGCATAAATAGAAATAGGCCAATTTTGGGAAATACAATGAGAGCCCCCAATAGGGTGAGTAATAATTATACTAATTCAAAATAAGGAAAAAGCGAGTGTGAATATATAAATAAGGAGCAATAATTAATAAATTATTCTTCTTCTAATAAAATCCATTTTCTTGTTGCAATGGGTAGGGATGCCTGGTTTAGAAAATAAGAAATATAAATTTCTTTTATCTAAATCTAGCCCCCCAATGGTTAATTTTCTAATATTATCATATTTTGAGCAGTTCAAAATTAAATGATGGGGTGTTTGTTTTGAATTAGAATCACATTTATTACAAATATCATTCTCATATTCTTGACTAAACCTTTTTAAATAGGATAAAAAATATCCATGTCCTATTTTTAATTGTTGAATAGTACACCATAATAATCTATTAATTTTTAATGGATTTGCTTTCCATTTAAAATTAATTGTTGGTTTAGCTATACTCCGTATCACTAAGCATAGAGTAGGGAGCAAGGGCGGTCTAACTGCCCTAGGTGGTGAGCCTGCTTATAAGCACAAATGTTTAATATTATAATGACTATCCCCCAGAAACGTAGGGGGATGGGGTGCTTAGCTAGCTATATAGGAGGTTGCCATGTATGCGCTAGGGATAGTACTAATCCTGTTCCGTATATATGTGTAGGTCCTGTACCTGGGGTACAGGAGTGCTAAATCATAGGATTAATATTCCAATACTGGCAACTCTCTAAAAAAATAGAAAGAAAAAAGAATATTAATAAATAATATACAATCTAGTGCGGTAAATAAGTATAGCAATATAAAATAAAAAAAGTAAGGAAGGAGTAGTATAAATCAGGTTATCCAGCTATATGGCTAATGTTTTAGCAATTCTAATAGTATAGCAAATTGTATAGCTTTAGGTTTAAAGTTATATACTATAGCTAGTCTATCTACTTATCTATTAATATTAATATATAGCTTATTTATATTAATAAGCTCTTATAGGGTATAATAAAGCTTGCTCTTAGTTATAGTATTTACTAGATTATTATTGCTATTAATCTATCTTATTTCTATGATTTCTTATTATTTATATAATTAATAGAGGCATATAAGATTAATTATAAGATATTTTTTATAGGTTGTATTAAGCTTGATAAGATATTTATAGAGGCTTTTTAAATTAATATAAAGAACTAGTAGGAGCAGTTTTAAAAGATATAGTAACTAGGTAAAAATTGATTTAATTATTATAGTTATATCAAATTTATTAGCTATATTATATATTTTTAAAATAAGTATACTTTGGATAATCCTTTTATACTTAATAAAAAACTAATAAAGAATATTTATATTATTTTATATATTAGCAAATATAATAATATAGTTAATTTAGAAGGATAAGTCCTTATTATTAATAAATAAAGTATTAATAAATGTATATAGTTATACAGTCTATAGATTGATTTTAATAAATTATAATCTATAAGTAGAGTTATTAATTTGCTATTAGAGTTATTTATTAAATATTTTTATATTTTTCTTTTTTGGTTATATAGCTTATGCTATAAAAGATAGATTAAATAAAGCCTTAAATTATAAAATTAAAGTAATATATGTACTAAGGACTTATTAAATAATATATTACTTATATAGAGATATATTCTTGTAAATCTTACTATAAGAATTAACTATATCTGTAATATAATCTTATATAAGCTAGATATTCTTATAGATATATTCTTAAATAAGAGTAATACTCTGGGTATCCTCTATAATTACTGTACTATTGAATTATAATGGTTTTCTAGTTATAAGCTGTTCATAGGGCTTATAAAGGATATTTATATATTTAATTTACTCTTCCTTTTATATAATAAAGGCTTTATCAGTAATAATAAGTATATTATCTATTTACATTCTAATAATATTAAATCCTTGTTTTAGATTGCAGCAGTGGAGAAGATATAAATTATAAATAAACATCTCTATGCTAAGATATATAGTATAGTGTTTATAATATATATAAAACTAGTAGTTACCTACTTTAGATATTTTATATAGTAATTATACTACTCTTAAGAACTTATATCTAGGGAAGTAATAATATAGTTTAAGTGGGATCTGGATATAGAATTTGCAGTTGAGCTTTATTATTGACTATATATAGACCTATATAATATTATAGATCTAAAATCATACTCTATCTTTATTTGTTTTAATATAGAGAATTAGGCGCTGGCTAGAGCACTAAATTATAGGTAACTATGTAAGTATAAATTCTTTATTCTTATTATTATATATTTATATAATAAGGTATAATTTCTTATATACTTTGTCAGTGCTCTTATCCTTAATATTATTAATGAATTTAAAGCTATAGATATAGGCCTCTAGTAAAATATCTTCTTAGTTAACTACTATAAATATATCTTTTTTTAGTAGTCTAGTAATCTCTCTATAGCGTAATTCATCAAATTAGCTATTACTAGCTATTTAGAGAAATAGTTCAATAATTTACTATAGATATATAATATCCTCTTAGTATCAGAATAGTAAATAATATTTATATTAGGGATATAGTAGTTATATTTCAGTATTATCTAGTTTATATAATAGTATTACATTTTTAGGTATAAGTAGAATCATAACTTTTAGTATTAGTAGAAATGCAATTAATAGTTCTATAAATAGAGCTTTTTCTATAGCTAAGATTTTCTCTATAGCTAAGACTTCCTTAGGAATTAGCTATTTCTTATCTTATTACTTTAAATTATCATTTTTATAGTATAGCTTGATAATAGTTAACCTAAACTTTATAGATCTGCTAGAGAGATTAATAGTGTATATTTCTTTATTAATTAATATAAGCTTGTATAGTTTTTTCTATTTATTAGGATATCCTATTCTTTCTTTACACTATATAAATATGTTTAAATTAAGAGGAAAATAGTGTATAAGCATAGATAATAATCTATTATAGGTATTAAATATATTATTAATTTAATGTATAATATAAAGTCTTTATACTTTAGTCATTATCTTTTTAACTATAGTAGTATATTAAGCTATTATTAATATAAGCAAACTATAGTCTATTATTTAGAGATATACTCTAAAAACAAGAAGTATAGGAATATAGTTATCTAGACCTATAGTATTATTAACAGCTTTAATAGCTATTTAGAGCATTATTTTAGGTAGAAGCTCTAGCACTTCCTTTGAAATAATCTTATATAAGTGATATAGTATAGTATAATAATATTTAATAGTGCTAATTAACTAATAAGCTTCAATAGAAATATTAATTATAATTATATTAATAGATAAAGCAAGCTGTATAAATTCCTTACTTATAAAATTCTTTCCTATATTAATAATAATAAAATCTAGGGGGCTAAGATATATATTAATCTATAGTATCTATAGCACATCCTATATCACTTTTATAGATATACTTAGAAGTTAATATATAGCATTAAATTATATTGCTTTATCTATCTTAGCAGGTTATTGATCAGTGAAGTAAAAGAATAGAAAAGGTGCAGTTTTTATAAAGAATAGAGAAGAATAAAGAGGCAAAGATTTATGAGAATAAAGGAAAT
>JBBVQN010000126.1:0-22053 GCA_038993655.1 Talaromyces verruculosus | reverse complement strand
CTTTACGGGTATGGAAATGGCATTACGATCCCCTCCGGTATCATTGGCGAGGACTGCTCCATCAGCACCAGCGGTGAAGGTACCAACTGTGACTCCCTCGCTAGCCAGATCTCAACTTGCCAGTCCAACGGTGTCAAGGTTATGCTCTCCCTCGGTGGTGCCGTTGGCGCCTACTCTCTCGATTCCCAGACCGAAGCCGAGACCATCGGCCAGAACCTCTGGGACGCCTACGGAAATACCTCCAAAGGCAGCGTTCCCCGGCCATTCGGATCCGTTTTCGTTAACGGTTGGGACTTCGATATTGAAGCCAGCAGCGGTAACGAGTACTACCAATATATGATCTCTACCCTCCGTTCCAACTTTGCTTCAGACCCGGCCCACACCTACTACATTACCGGTGCCCCCCAATGCCCTATCCCGGAGCCTAACATGGGTGAGATCATTACCGCTGCTAAGTTCGATTACCTCTGGATTCAGTTCTACAATAATGCCTACTGCTCGTACCCCAACACCCTTAACTACGATAACTGGATTACATACGTTGCCGGCACTCCCTCTGCCGATGCCAAATTGGTTATCGGTGTTCCCGCCTCTGAACTCGGATCTACTGGAACTGAAAGCGGTGCCGCCTACTACCGGTCGCCGAGTGTGCTCGCCAGCATGGTTGCTTCCTTCGACACCCGTTTCAACTGGGGAGGTATCATGATGTGGGACGCTGCTTTCTCCAACGCGAATGTGGTTGATGGTTGCAACTACGCTCAACAGGCCGCTAGCATCTTGAGCACTGGCTCCCCTTGCGGTGGCACTGGTGGCAGTGGTACTACTACCATTTCTGCCACACCTACCGCCATCAGCACATCCACCACGGCTACTTCTACTGCTAGAGCTACCGCTACCGCTACCGCTGCTAGTATACCAGTAGCCCAGTGGGGACAGGTTAGTACTCTGATCCTTTCTCTATACCAAATCTATAAACTCTCTTTGATTGATTCTTTTCAATAGTGCGGAGGTGAAGATTATACCGGATCGACCGTTTGCGCTTCCCCATACACCTGCGTTAAGGAGAGCAGCTGGTGGTCATCCTGCCAGTAAAGTACCTTCTACCAATATTTCGGTGTCGATGAAGAGAACTGTGACGGGAGACAAACATTCGCTAAGCTCATGAAAATTATCGTCTATCCGGCCATGCCATTCCGTCAAATCATCGACAAATCGTCTATAGGGATGAGAAGGCAACAATCGTTAGGATTTTACTAGAAGAAACATCCGTTGGAAACAGTTATTGCTATTCAATTACTCCATTCATATCCAAGTGCTGGCGCATTCTTTCTACCAGAATATGGGATATTTGCTCGTTACTGTTGAATAAGAATTCAGTTTCTGCATTTTGATTTATTGTCCGGAGTGTCCTATCCGGCGTACACAAAATGAGCAACTAGTGCTTCTTTATCGCGAACTCGACTTCCTTCTTTGGTTACTCAAGGCCCATTGAATGCCACCGAGTAATACTTCTTGGCTCAATCTGTGTAGGGCGATCAATCATGTCCTTTTTTCAGGAACGGGGGAAATAGTGGGGCCTCAAACAATCAAGACTTGAGAGTACTGGTCAAGGCGATTTCGAGAATCACTGTACCGCACAGACACGGAGGAACTTATTGTTGGTAGTTTGATGAACTCGTGGGGAGAAAAAGACATCTAAAAGACACAAAGAAAACGATGCACCCACAAATTGTGACTCCAACCGGTTCTCAATCTTAGATGCAGACCCACAACCCGTACCCGAACCACCAACGCGTCAAACATCGCCTGCTCCTGAAACGCGTCCTACAACACCACAACAAGATGATGACGACCTTCTTTGGATATCTACAAAACTCTCTACAATCCAGTCCAGAGTGCTCACATACCGCGATTGGCCCCATGCACATATCGAGCCACAGAAACTAGCGAAGTTTGGCTTCTTTCACCGCGCGAATCATGACGAATACGATGACCTAGGAGAGTGCTTCGCGTGATGTGGGTGGGGTTCAGAGAACCAAATTCGTCTTTCACTACATGAAAGGGACTGCATGTGGGCAGATTCACTTCGAGAAACCCAGTCTCTAGCGGAACCTGAAAGCCGCCCAACTACACTAATACGCCTATCGACTCCGACCTCGACACTTTCCGACTCCGACCGAAACCAAGAACATAATACAGACAACAGCAAACGCGGGCAGTCACCTGGTTCCACCTCGTTATCCACCTCTAGTCCACGACCAACTTATGCTTCAGTTCTAAAGAACCGCCGCCAACACCAGTCATCGACAGAATCAACCCCCACACCAACGACTTTCCTCCCTTCATCCTGTTCGCCGGAAACCCCAGCTTCAGAGGACCGCCGCAGACAGCCTTCTCCGATGTCCAGCGACGGGCACTAGACACACGAGAGAAAGTGCTTGGACCCGAGCATCCTGACACGCTCACCAGTGTCAGCAACCTTGGAAACGTGCTCTCCAGGCAAGGGAAGTATGAAGAAGCGGAAGCGATGCATCGACGGGCACTAGACGTACGAGAGAGGTCTCCGTGCTTGGGCGCGAACATATGCTTAGCGTGTGACGGCGAAGGGAGACACGGTCGCATCAGAAATCTCCTTCCACATCGCATATCTAAACGATTGCTTTCAAACCCTGAGACCAAGAGCAGCAATCTGTAAATGGATTGCTTGTGGGACATCTTGGGATATGTATAAGATAATAGTTGGTTCCTTTGACGGTATGATCTTCCTTTTACCCCACTGCTGTTATGTTACTGTAAGTAGATTGCTGAGTCCGCTGCACATGTGTGACGTGCCGCAATAAATTATAGTCCTATTTCTTCCATCTAATAAGAGACCCGGTATAGATAAGATAATGAAGTAGAGCGATGATAGCCGTAATCTAGCCATTGAGACAACCAATCCCGGTATATGGCACAAATTAGGATGAGAAGCTTTCAGAAAACTGATTCGAACGTACTTTTTGACATTTACGTTGTTGAAGTCTCTCGTGATGCTGCATCTACCAGCCAGCATACGGCCTCTGATGATGTTCGTTTACGTATCAAAATTAGTGCAGGCTACGACGTTTTCGGTCTTTGTCCGGGAATGGCTAAGAATTTTCGTATGATGAATTACAGGTCCAAATACCAGCAGCTGTATTGGTGGAGCGTAAATTTGGCCAGATGTACTTTCTCCGTGCCAAGAATAGCACCAACCATGACTGATTTCACCATAAAACGCTTCAGATACGATGGAGATTAATCACAAATAACGGGATCAATGAGGCGATGTGCCCGTACCTATATCATTTATGTCGGTGATCATTGTTGGTGATCTTGGCGTTCTTGCTGTAGACAATGGATTTTATGGGAAATAACGCGGTGATGTAATCGACCCACCAAACCCTCTGTATTTTTTGTTTCATCCCTGTAGATGGATGGGACAATAGACAATTATTATTGATGTATCTTGGATATACCGTTCAAAACATGGATGGGGGGTAAATTTTTCTTAAATGTGCAGGTACCTGGTGAGTGTTTCATCATACAGGACATTTTGTCGGATTGGCTGGTTTACTCCCAGCTAACCCTGAATGTATCTTATAAGAAAAGAAGTGACTAGCAAGATTGTATGTATTGAGTTCTCTGTCTTTCTGTATACATGAGGTTCCAAAGCCGGGTTTATATAGACCTATTGGCGGGGTGATTTGTGAGCTATCAAGAGGGGTAGACATTGGGCTGAAATCTAGGTGCCCAAATATATATCCTAAGGTCGCTAGTTGGCCTTCAAGATGGAGAGTCCGATCTTTCTGCCTCGTTGGATATCCGGATTATCTGACACATTTCATGTGCCCGGGACGGGGGTTACGCACATTATCACAATAGTAAAACCCGGCTCCGAGCATAACAGGCTCTATGCAGCTTTTTTCGAACCAGTGCGATCAAGACACAGATGCGAATACCATTGCTAGTGGTGAAGTGGGGAAGTGGTGAATCTGGTGGTGCTGGAGATGCTGAAATTTACAAATAGGACATGCACGTAGTCTCTTAGGACCTTGGGATGGTGGCATTGCGCTCGTGTAGCTCCTGGCCCGTACGTAAGACGTCCTTCCAACCGGAGCGTTGGCACGAAGGTAGATGATACAGGGCGGAAAACGGTGGAATGAAATCACCAGAGAATCCCGCCATCAATCAGACGGGGGTGGAGCCGCCCAACTGATGGACGCCAACCCATTGAGCTTTCACCAGCAATTTGACCCGCACTTGACCCACACTTCACCACGCTTCACCACTCCCTATTTTCAGCAAACCTTTCATCTCTTCTATGATCGTTGAACTCCATGATCCAAAACGACAATCACTGCAGGTTACCGTCATGACTGCCATAGCGCAATTGTGGAAAATATCGGTCATCTTGGATCAGACGGATTTTCATGAATCCACTGACTGAGGGTCGTGTTTGGTCCATTAGTGGCGCGCCCAACTTTCTTGCCCCGGGTGACGTTTCCGTGATTTCTTCTCCTTGATCATGTCTTCAGCGCGGCTTGGTCATCATTCACCTTTCGCCTCTTTGACAGATGTATCTTGAGCACTTCGCTACTAGCCCAATGCGCTGGAATGTAATCGATGAAAAGAATTTAATGCCTTACGAAACTTCCTAGCTGTACCATCCAATGATCACTTACCTCATCCCATCTCGTCCATCTCGGAAACAAAGTGGATAATTTTGCGCAGCGCGTACCAGGAAGCTAAATTAATACGTGAGCCACGAAAGGATTGTAGATTTAAAATTATTCTCCTTTGAATATCGGGTGACAGTGTCAGCCGTGAATTAGTACAATGATACAGCATCTTAAAGCTTGATGAGCACGGTCCTAGCGTTGGTGGAATCCATATGACATTGTAATGATTATACGAATGGACCCCACGTAATTCCGCGTACAGTTCTTTCACAACTTGAACGCCTCACCAGCCCATTGTTGAACAATGAGAGACAGCAGATCAGGGATATCCCGGAGCAGATCGCGGAACTTCGGGTCCTTGGTAAATCTGGGCCTGTTTCGGGTGATCGCAGTCACGGTTGCCGCAAGCAAACTATCACTACTGCTAGTAGCACGGAAGACATGGTAAACGGCGTCGTAAAAGTGTGCCACATTGGCCTCTTCGCTCCCCAAGTGATGATTGCAATCCGAGGAGAACTGCGCCACTGCTAGCTCTTTTAGATGGTCGAGAAGAAACATATCGGCGGCAGCATACAACGCAACATGGCGTAATAGTGGGTTGTCATGGTCTAGAATGATCCTTAGTTCCGTAGCACCTTGGTGGTTTAGCACGCTTACCTGGCTCGCTCCAAAGCGGACATGCCTCCGTAGGGTACGACCCTGTGTATATATACTGGAGAGCTCTCCATAATGTATGAAAACTATGAGGTTCATTCGGAATGAGACGAAGCTGAGGAGATTGCTCTTCAAAAAACCCGCCTTGGAAGGCATGTCGAAAATACGGACTTTGCGCACGCAACACGAATGTGTGGATCGGTAACACGATGGGCCCAATCGTGATCTCTGCATCGGCATGTGCGGTGGTATTCCAGAGCCTGACCCGATTAGCGTTCCGTTTGTTCACCAACGGGGGATCACCCGTACTCGGCAATGGATGTGGTCAGTTGTTCGTGATGCGCTTGTCTGGCAGCCCGCTAAGGAGAAGTCAGCCAGGATCACTATTCTGCTTATCAAAAACTCTGGTATTTCCGAACCGACTGAAAGGATTGGTCTATCTGAGACCACGGGCTCGCCACGGTACGACGGCTCATTTCGAGGTAGTGGGACATCCGCGACATGATACATCTGCTCCGACCACGAAGGTAACTCACGTCCTTGTATGATCGGTCTCCGAGATGAGTAGACATTGCTGTACATCGACAGGAAACACGCAGGTATAAATACCCACGTTTTCGTGTAAATCACCGTAGGACACTTTCATCGCATAGTATGCAGAAACCCGCGTTGTTGCCCCAGGCTATTAAGGTGATATTCCGTGAGGGAAACAAAGAGATGCGAATCCACTACGCTATTGGTCCCTCCGTTCGTTCCCACAATCGATGTATCTTCCCAACGGCCGGTCTTCGTTTGACCATTACCAGAAACGAAGGAAATGATGTTTTTCGTTTTCACCGCCTTGGCAGCCCTTGGATTATGATGCATTTTCGGGTCCTCCTGGATCGAGCATTCTGGAAAGGAATGGGGAATGCTGGTGAAAATGTGGTGGAAGAGTGGTGGAAATAATCTCTTTTGTACCATCGTTGTCGATTGTAGACTTGAGCATATTACGGCCCCCGGGTGCTATTCTCTATGTGGTCCAGGACCCCTTTCAAAGCTTCCCGTTACGTTCATGCAAGGTGGCTTTAATTTTGTGGGCTATTTCCTACAATTTTGCTCGCGTCCCTGATCTAGGACAAATATTTCATCGACCAAAAGCTTTCACCAACTCGTTGACCTCTTTTTCCAGTGTTGCCCTTTTGTGGCTGATATGCTGACATGCTGAATCACGTTCAGGCCGTGATTAAGATTCACCGTCCTAAAAGGAGAGAGTCTGTGGATGACGGGGTCTCGTACGGCCCCTCTGCGATAGCTTCAGCATGTGATGAAACACGCTTTTCTACCTTGGTCAAAGGTTCCACCAGCAAGACGGTGATACATATGTAATTTCACCAGTCATGGTTGAGCCAGCAATCTAGCTGCGGTACCAGTAAAGTTTCTTTCGGACATTAGGTTCGGTCCACTCAAGTATAAAATCAGGTACTTTCGCGACGGCCTTTCGGTACATTCAAAACAAGCTGTTTCCCGCAAGCGACCATGGCCGACAAAGATCGAAAGCAGACGCTAGCCTTGACAACTATGTCTCGAGGCTCTGGCAGGTCTGATGAAGATCCTTTCGACACGGACAACACTCTTTCTAGTTCAGATAGTGAGACGGAGTACGATCCGTCAGAGACGTCAAGCGACCGAGCCTTCATTGCTTTAACCTCGGACGACGATCAATCCGAACAGGGAGGCGCCGAGCAGGAAGACGAGGAACCGGAGGACGAAGAATAGGATCCACGAGGAACACGGCTGGTGAGACATCCATATCTATTGAGTAATGAATCAAGCTCAAATAGTCACAGATCCAGCATGACGCCGTTCCCGTTCCTCGCGTGGTAGTGAGAAAGCGCGCAGTGAAGGTGCCGGGACAGCCAGCATTCGTGCAATACTTGGTCCAAGGGGAATGGTGGGTGACACCGCGGTATGGAAACGAGATAGATGCGTTGATCGCGGCGTTTGAGAAAACCCACAGGGATCGTAGCTCCGCTCCTACGCCAAATTGAGGATTGCTCTGATTCTGTGAGGCACAAGCTAGAATCAAATGGGGGTATGGAAGGTTTCTGGGACCTGGAGAAGAGGGCAATGTGTTCTTTGGGTACCGTTGTTGAGTATCTACATTTATTCACTGAAACAAACTACGCATACGGATATTCGAGATCGCTGTTTATTTTTTCTTGCAAGAGACTCCGCTTTCAGGGGTCGGCGATGTAAGAGATGAAAGTATATCATTTGATATGTAATGCACAGCATACACTTTCTATGTGAGTGCAGTAGAATGAGATGATTTGCACAATATCTTCAATCCGTCAAATAAAATAGGGAGGATATTGCACAGCGGCGGCAGTCAAAGCACTTGAAATGATCCTTGAATAAATAGACTAAACAGCGTTGTGTCGATTCGAGCGGTGAACAGATGGTCAATAACTAGTGGAAAGAGTGGTAAAAAGACCGAGCAACGGCGTGATGAAGAAATACGTCGTCAAAAGCTTAATGGAACGAGTGTTGAAAGTCTTCCCAGGAAAAATAGACCGAAGAACAGGATTCCACCGTTGTATACGAGTCACTATCAAATGCACCTAGGGACAGACATCTCTCGTTGGTGGCCTTGCTAGGAATCCTCTCAATTTCAACTTGCACGTTTTTCTTCGTCATTGATCCATGGGCTTGGTACAGTTCAATATTTCATCTTTGGTGTTGCACTGATCCATTATAAACCCAGTACGGCAGACGCTGTTCACCACCGTCTGATGCAGATGAGAACTGCGGTGGCCTTCCAAGGATTGGAACTCGCATTCTCAGGAAAATTCACTGAAGCGGTCGTAGGAATTGACCTGTGAATCCCGGAATGACGGTTCAGTCTCTTGCGACCTCAGGCAACCACTATGCCAGCATTATCCCGCCGTCCTTCATGATCTTACTTGGACCGAAGAGTGTCTAATTGCTAAGTCTCATCCTGTTGGAGTAGTTCTAAAACTACGACCAGGCGGTCGATCAACCCCTGTCAGCTACCATGCATTGCGCGGCCATTTTATACTTATTCCCCAGGATCCTGGGCCACTTCTTCGCCTCCTCCCAAGCCCTGAACTACGTTTTACGGAGCTAATCAAAGTCCTCTGGTTGGGAGACCGAGCCCCCACTGATTCACAACTTATGCCATTCTTGTCTATTCGCAAACACAAGGTGTTCTCCGCTCTCCAGTATCTTGTGCAGCATAATCCATTATACCGTGACGTGACCATTGGTCACTCTACAATCAATGACTGGCCCGATGAATTTATCCCTTCAGACTTGCAGCAGCAAATCATCTGCGTAAGTGAAGCTGATCATCATGAACGGGCTGGCTACACCGTCGATTTGCAAGATGACAACTATGAAAATGATTGGCAAGCAGCAGAGGATATTCCATCAAGTGAGAATAGTCCGCTGTTGACTGGTTCCATCACAACGGATATCAATGGGGAGCGCCATAATCCTGATCTACGTCTGCTGAATGCCGTCTATAATCTTGTCGATGCTCATCATAACTCCCCTGTCGTCACGCAAAACGTAGAGTCCCCGTCTGCCTCTCAGCATCCACCCGCAATTAGATACAGCATCCACGGACCAGCAACCCTTCTCAATCACTGGCGGGATCCTCGATATTTCACCTCCGCTTTCCCTGCACTTTTTCCGACTGGCATTGGAGGTCACTTAGACCAGCGCACTATACATGTGTCGCTTGTTGCATTTGCTGATTGGGCATTACGCTATCATAGCCGAAGGTAAATGTCTCTTGATCCCTGGTACGACGGATAAACTGATGTAACTAGGTTTGCTCGTCATAATACATTCATGTACTTACTGTACGATGTGATCCAGCTGCGGAACTCAAGTCTAAGTAACAGCCTCCTCATCAGACGTTCTCAATGGGTCTCTGTCACGCAGGACCTCAACTCTTTGAACACTATCCGCCTACAAAATGCCGCCAAAGAACTTGTTACTAGCCATGCCACCCAAGACCCCCTTGTTCGCCGCTTACTAAAAAACATAACCGCTATTGGTATTCAAGTCCCAGGATCGTACTTCCAGAAGCTGCAATTGCGTGCCGAGATTCGGGGACTGATTGTTCGCGATGGAATGCCTGCATTCTGGCTAACAATTAACCCTTCCGATCTTCAAAACCCGCTGGTTCTGATTCTCGCCGGGGCCCAGTACTCCAGCAGTGCCTTTCCCAACGCGACTGCAACGGTTCGTCGCACTGTCGCGGTATCAGATCCTGTGGCTGTTGCGCGATTCTTTCATCATACCTGCACAGCGGTACTTGATGGTCTTCTCGGAAGCAAACCCAATGAATTTGGTATTCTTGGTGACGTTTCTAATTACTTTGGAGTGGTCGAGACCAACGGTCGTGGTATGCTCCATCCGCATGCTTTAATCTGGGTGCGAGGAAATCTTGACTTTATGCATCTGCGCGACAGAATACGGACAGATGACAATTTTGCAAGACGCATGCTCTCATACTTAGAAAATATCATAGTACAGAGTTTATACGAGGCCGACCCAGATAATCCTGAAACGGTCATCTTAAGCGCATCCCCTTCATCTAATGGCCCAGAGACAGACACTGAGTTCCTTCAGAAAGTCTTCGATGATGGCAACCGCGTTGCTCAAATCAAACAACTTCACTCAAAGCGCCATTCTGCCACTTGCTTTAAATACAACCAACAAGGATCTAATAGGAATAACTGTCGTTTTGGCATGCCTCGCGGCCTGGTCAATGCATCAAAAGTGGATGAGCATGGCATAATTCACCTTCTTCGCAATCATGCCTGGATTACCCCGTGGAATCCGTCCATTGCCAGCTGCATCCGATCAAACCATGATATCTCCTGGATTCCTACTATATCAAAATCTTTGGCCCTTCTCTATTACATTACCAACTATGCCACTAAAGATGACGTCTCCCCATGGCAGATGGTAGCCAAAGCTGCTTTGTTAAAACAAGCCATTGATCACGCAAAGTCCCTAGATTCTCCGAGCGCGGCAGATTTGCGACTTCAGCAAAAAGGCATGGATCAATTTGCTCTACGGTGCTTTAACAGCTTGTCACAAGACCGTGAGGTGAGTGGTGTCCAAATAGCGAGCACTCTACTCCAGCTTCCATCCTACTACACCCTGAACTATAATTTCGCGCGCATAAATCTTTGGTGGTTAAGACGCTACGTCCGTGCAATGATTGACCCCGAGCGGACACTTGACCAACCCCTGTCTACTCCGGCAACTGCGGACAAGCTTTGCAGTTATGACTATCGTACTTCAGCACCGGTAAGCATATTTGACAATTATCGATGCCGTGGAGAACTCCTATCCTCCTTATCAATGTATGAATATTGCATGCTAGTACGGACCAAGAGACTCCGTGATACTACCGCAGATGACATACCCTTTACCGACAACCATCCAAGACATCAGACACATCTGCAACGACTCTCTCAGTCTCCAGCTCGTACGGCCACGGTGACTCTCCAAGGCCAACTAACCGAATTTCAATCCGCAGAGGACGCAATCCCGGGTGGTCACCCAACAACGACCGCGATTCAGAATGACTTAGCTGAGATCCTTCTTGGACTTTTTATTCGTTGGGAGAGATTAATGACTATATTTCACCAGTCACCTATCACAATCCGAACCGAACCCAATGCCTTTCACCGTATATGGACCACCCTAGAACCAACACTTCCTGAATATATTCGGACATATGCGAAAAATGTTAATCTTCTTCGAAAATCTAGAGATGACTGCCAGGCTGATGCTGTTCTGAGAAATCAGTTAGCTGTTTATACAGCTCCCGAAGATCCTCAATGGGAACAACCCTCGTACGCTGGGTCTGACTCGGAGAATGACCCGTCCAATGCCTCCCTCAATACAGACGAATATTGGAATACAGAGACCCTTCTTGCTGCCTTTCTCGCTATTAGCAAACGCTGGAATCAAGAAATAAATGATACTTACCAAAACATCGGCTCTCTCTACTCAACCTTTCGACCTTCTCCATGGCTTGAATTACAAAATCTCCAGCCCCTTCGTATCTCTGATTACGTGCCATTTGAGACGTCAGGTTTGCAATTTCTCCCTCAAACAACACTTCAAAGTTGGCAAACTGGTCTTAAAGAAGTCACCACAACAGTGAATCATGACGCACATATTCCTATGTCCACGGCGCAAATACCAGATTTCGATGATTTTAATATCAATACTATCGATAATGTCTTAGCTCCCGCGCTAATTGACTCAGAGCCTGTCTCTGAGCTAGTGCAGCGCCGCTCCCGAGTAGGACAAGCGCCCACTGGCACTTTGTTGGCTCACCTTGTGTCTGAAGTTATTTCTCTGAATGAGAAACAACGTGTGGTAGTGACAAAAGTCCTAAGCGATGCCTTGAAGTGGGCCGACTTTCCCTATGATGCTGCCAGAAGAGCACAATGCTTGATTTATGTGGGTGGGGAGGGCGGCGTTGGCAAGAGTCAGATTGTCAAAGCAATTGTCGCTGGTATGGATCTCCTGTACCGAAAGGATGAGGTCATCCTAATGGCACCCACTGGGGCCGCCGCTGACGTTATTGGAGGAAACACGTATCATACCTCTCTTGGAGTTTCCCTAGGCAATTCCCTACGAACTGGAATGGGAGCGAGGGTGCGTCGATTGTGGTCACGTAAAACTATCATGATCATTGACGAGGTAAGCATGATAGATCTTTCAGCGCTAAGCACGATCAACGCACACTGCAAAATTGCCCGATCCCTACACAGGTCTTCTCCGGACCTCTTCGGTGGCCTCCCCCTAGTGATTTTCATGGGCGACTTTCATCAATTTCCTCCAGTGCGCGGCCAGCCATTATGGAAACTTCCAAAAAATGAAAAAGACCAAGATGGAAAACTTATCTGGCACCAGTTCAAGCAAGTGATTATCCTTGATCAACAAATGCGGCAAATAATTGATCTGCCATTTTCGTGATCTAGGACTATGCCCAAGCTTTGGATGAAATCTTGAAAAAACGCCTTAAAATAGGCGTCGCTTACAGTCATCGTGATTATTTTCTTTGACGGAACACTGTCAAGATTATGCCTCGCCAGTCCGCTAACTCTTCCTAGCATGACCGACCATCTGACCAGGACAAGCCTGCCCAAGGTCTGTACTAATGATGAATCAATGCCACTCAATCTCAACACGTCATGAGTCTTGAATGTCAGGCGCCATTTCTCATATTGATTGGTTGTCACATCGAACCTATCGTACATAGCTGACAATGAGTAAGCTACTTGTTCCTTCCTTCCTATCATGGCATGTCTTTTCCCTTTGAAGCAATCATCACAGAGTGGAGGGACTTCACGGTGTGGAACATACGGAGCCTGCCGACAGAGCTCATATGCTTGCTGTGGCGCGAGGAACCAATATTTTTTTTATCACGGCAGGTTAAAGGCGATCGCAATCATTGGACTGGCCATTATGTCTCTGACGAGCTCTGCCTAGTATCGAGCTAGCCCTATACATCATTGCCCCATTCCCAGGGTGCCCTGGCATAACCTAACAGCGAGTCTCGATTGGTTCTCCTTCACTGAGCTATATCACCGTGCCATTAGTAAATTTGCCGGTGGGTCGTGGCTGAGCACGCAGGACTTGGGTTTCGGCATCCTGGGATGCTGAAATCCTGAGCTGTATGGCTATAAAAGGCCTCCATCCGCACTTCTACCTTCTCTTCCTTCATTTTTCTCTTGTCACTGACCTCTCTCAGGGCGTTCACCATGGATGCCGCTAACTCCAGTCCACGGTCGACAATTCCCACGAGCCAAACGAGACGTTCCCTCCTTGAGCTTTCCGAAAAGCTCCGGCAGCTCGCCGACATGCAGATCAAGCCAGAAACGAAGGACGTGGAGAGTGTGCCCGAAGTACGATTTGACCATCATCACAAGAGAAGGTAGCTGATAAAATAGTTTCGCGACCTTATTCACCAGCTCTGCCACGAGGAGCCAGCTGTTGCGGAAGCCATTGCTGCAGCAATACGAGAAAAGATTCCAGAACCATCGCCTTGCTTGTCTTCAAAACGAAAACGAAGGCCAGATCCATCTTATCGGCCGAGTCACCCGGTGCAACCAGTTCCAAGAAAGAAGAGATGTACAGTCGAAGAAAATGTAGTCGATGAGCGTGTAACTCCAGAGATTCGAATCAAGAGCGAAAGTCCGGAAACCAAGGATACACCGGATTCCACGATCCATGTTGACAACGCTGTATTCAGACCCGTGGCTAATCATGACAGCAAGCCAGATCCTCACTCGACGATTGCTATGGATGGAAAGATTACCGCCAAAAGCGAGACCATTCACTGTAGCATAATGCTGAAATCTCCCAATCGAGAGCGGACAGAGTCGCCATCCGTGTCCGAACAGGATCACACTGAGAGTGTGTCCTTTCTGGATACGGTCCACCAGATGGTCGACATCGTCCACCAGCTGAACAAGTATCAAACCGATCTACCACGCACTGTCTACCAAAGGATCCTGCAAAGTCTTCATACCACTCAGGAGCCGAGCATAGACTCAACCGCCCATCAATGGTCGGACGGGAGGATGTGGATGGAGGTCCTGGAGAGGGGATCGGCCACAAATCGGCGATGTTCCGTACTTAACATGCTGGAATATATGGGCGCCTCGAAGTGGTATGATGAGCAGATTGAACATGCCAAGCGCGCGGTCTATACCACAGAGAACAAACCTGTGGGTGAGAAGGGAGCAGCAACACATGTGCTGGACCGCATCACCCAGGAGTATAGTTTGCTGAGTAGAAAGACCATTTCCAACCAGTGCTCTAGGGGGAAGAGATTACGCGAGCTTGTGGAAAAGGTCGGACTAGGGATTCTGATTAGCCCCAAGATTTGGTGAGTTATAACGAATCAGCTGATTTCATATACTGACTATGCACCTAGGGAGTATACAAAGAGAAAGGGAACTCAGTTCAACCAGCTGGTCCAAGACTTCAAAGCAGATACTCAACGACTGGCACTGTTTCAAGTCCTTACTCCGCAGGTGGAACAACTGGTCCACGAAGGCTCCACGAATCCAGAAGCGTTGTATGGAGCTTTAAGAGAGAACAATCTTATTTCTGAAGATGAACTGCAAGAGGTAAAAGCAAAACATCAACCAGAATCGGTGAGGCCTCCCGCATCTATCTTCTTTAGGGTTAGGGTTGAATTAAGAATCCACAGGGCTCATCTTCCGCCGTCACTCTAAGCAAGGCGGTCGATCGACTAGCCGGTCAAGTCAGCACGCAGTTGTTCAACAAGCGGAAACTGGATGTAGATGACACTATTTCGATCAACGGAAGTGTGGAACTTTCCATCAATTTATTTGCGCGACTCCAGGCAGGAGAATGGCTGGATTCTTGGGCCATCATGGCAGCCATGAGTATTTCAGACAGACCGCATTTTGTTAGATTTGGCGAGAGTGTTCCATTAGACAGCGTTGGAAGACATGGCCAGATGCGATCGATCAAGCGGCCTTTTCAGGCGTGGGTGAAACAGATCACAATGTTCCGGAGAGAAGCAAAAGGCAGCACGCCTCTCATATTCTACTGTCCCGTCAATCACAGCAACTCACATTTTACGCTTCTCGAGGTAAACGACAGCGAGAAAGTCATTCGACATTATGACTCACAAGCACCACTGACCGCTATGAATGGGACGAAGAAGACACGAATCGCGGCTCTGGTCGAGGTCAGTCTATCAGTCTCTCCGGGAGTGGGTGAATACATTTGCTGATGATGATGACATAGGATGAATTTGGTGATCTAGGATACAAATATACCGAAGCGGTAAGCGCCTCGCTTTCATTTATCTTATACATTGATCACCACTGACATGTGTAGCCGACACCGCAACAGCGCGATGGCTGGAGTTGTGGCGCTCGAGTGGTTTGGAGCTTCAGACGACTAGCCAATGGATTGGATATTGGGTCATGGGAGACCGTGCTGAGATCGGAGGACATAAACATGGAGATCGTGAATGGGCTCAAGGCATCCGTAGAGTCGAACGCTATGCGGAAATATAGCCGAAGACGCAAACGTGATATGTATCAGTTAGTTAACTAAGTTAATCATCGACATTGCTGGGTAAAACGGACCGAGCTGGGAGACGCGCTCAAGCCTAGTCTAAGTCCAAAATAGGGAGGCGGTGTGAAGCTTAATATTTCCACGAACAGCTTAGCGTTTATCCTCGGGATAAACAGCCCGCAATGGCAAGCTTCCAAATTACTTTGGTATACTTTCTTTTCTTTCCTCCCTTCCTACACTTCACTGTACTGTCAACGAGTCTACACAACACATTATCCCCGTTCCGAGTTGAAATCTCAGACCAAACATATTACGTTCTACAGATAATGATTCGTCAGCCCGGTATATGAGATTTATCTCACCCGATCTACCTTCGGTCTAACTAGCACACGCTTCTCAACCACCCTTTCGCACATCACTATATGACGCATGGCTTCATCAAATGTGGAAGAGTTACTTCGCCAACTCGCGGAAGAGAGAGAACGTGCCGATCGAGAACGAGACCGCGCCATCCAAGCAGAGGCAAAACAGGTCCAAGCAGAGGCAAAACAGGCCCCCACAACTCTTCAACATTATTTAAAGCTTGTTCAACAGCGCCTTGTGACGACCTTACTAGTCGAGTCCAACCCCGTCAGTTCAGCATCAGGGTCTGTGACGGCCGTGAATGAGAAGTTTTACCCTTTGGAGCTATGCCGGTGGGACGATTTTGGGACACAACTTGAGCGGACTTTTATTGAAATCAGTTCGGTTTTCTCGAGCAGACCTCTTTTTCCTTCCGAAACAGACGTACTTGGTGTTCAGCGCGAACTCTCGCCTACCAGCCGAAAGGATGAGCAGGATATCCGACCATTTGTCCGAAGTGCGATCGAGAAACCAGCCGAGCGTATCGTGAGAGCTTATTACGACCTGACGAATCGGCCGGAGAAATTCAACTTCCAGAATAATGCTTACAGCCTGGAGTATCGAGATCCTGAGACAGAGATCGAACGTAGATCTCCTAGCAAAAGAAGATCTCCAGAACGCAAGAAAAGCCAGCCCATTCCCGACCGCTGGGGTATCTGTGAGGAAGAAGGTGGTCTGCGTCGGGTCTGTGTTGGAGAGTACAAAGCAGCGCACAAGGTACCGGACAAAGAAATCAGACAGGTCCTTGACACTGCATCCAAAAACCTGTTCCTGGAGGTGCTCTGGCGAAAGCAGTCGGGAACGACCAATTCCGAACAGGATAAAGCGAAGGAGCTTGTGGCGCAGATTCTTTGCCAGGCGTTTCATTATATGATCCAAAGTGGCCTACTCTTTGGATACATAACGTCAGGCCGGACTCTAATTCTCCTTAGAGTTGACGAGTTCGCACAACAGAGGTTATATTTTCATTTCATTCCCGTGGGTTCAACTGGACAATCTCGTGAATTTGAAGCTCAGTATGCGCCAGCGACTCAATTAGCGGCCTTTGCGCTCCTGGCACTACGCGCAAGGGAGATGCCCCGTGATTGGATTTTACAGGCTGAAAATTGCGGCATTTATCAGTGGCCCCTGGTTGCTCAGCCACCATTACACCAAAACATCTCCCTGCACCCTCGATCATATGGCGAAGAAACAAGTGAAAGCAGTGGAGAGGACGATGACCCGAATGACAGTGATTATAGTGCCTCTCAAAGGCAATCCAGGTCCCAGCCGGACCAGCAATCCCGATCACAGAACGAGCGGAACGAGCGTCGACGGTCTCCAAGGAAACGAACACAACACCCCGTCCGGGAATATTGCACACAGGATTGTTTGCTCGGCATTGTTCGGAAACTGCCGCTGGACGTGAGCTGTCCCAACTTTCCGAAACACAAGCAGAACTCTCCCCACGGGAAGCACCCGATTGCCAAAGAAGATATCGGTTTACTTCTTCGAAAGCAACTTGATCAGAGCCTCGATCAAGATTGCGAATGTTTGGACAGAAAGGGGCTTTTTGGTGATGTTGGTGTGCTCTTCAAAGTCACTTTGACCAAATATGGATACACATTTGTCGCCAAAGGCGTGCAGAAAGCAAACGAGCACGACTTGGCTCATGAAATGAAGGTATACTCACATCTTGTGCCTTTACAAGGGAAGAATATCCCGGTCTGTCTTGGCAGCATGGCTCTTACTCGGCCATATCCTCTTGTCAGTATGGCAAAAGTGACGAAGATGTTGTTGATGTCGTGGGCTGGAACGAGTTTATGCTACAATACCTGGCCTGAAGGTATTGACATCAAGAAAGAGACGGACAAAACACTACAAACATTGGCTCAGTCTGGCGTCCACCATGATGACATTCGACAGTCCAATCTAGTGTGGAACGCTGAACGACAGCGAGTGATGGCAATTGATTTGCAGCAGGCAACTATCATATCTGGAACAAAGCGAAAGGCCTCTCTCTCTGTGCTAGACGTTCACAAGCAGAGGAAGCTAACAGCTGGGTCATCTCATATCAAGGCTGTCCTTATCTGATTCAAGAATGGTGTCTCAATCGTCTAATCAAAATGCGCCATGTCGCTCTAAGTCACTTGACCATCAGTTCATTTCTCTGATTAGCGCGCATCCCTCAAACAGCACCTGGACAGGGATCTAGACCACTACCATCCCCCCCGGTTGGAAACCCTACTTGGGAAGGGGACTACTTATGGCCGGTGGCCGGCCGTACGGCAGGAGGAGGACGTGTATCGGATCCTCCATTCGTTACAAGGGTCTGCGTTACCCGTTTGTCTGGGCACTATTGATCTAGACTGGATTTACTTTTCACATAGGTCTAAGGATCACTCAATTCTTGATCTTACCTTGGAGTGGAATTCATATCAATTAACTCTGCTGCGATGAGCAGCGTTGGAAGCAGTACCGGCGAACGAAAAAAGATATCCAACGCTTGACGTGATACATGGCGATCTACACGATTCTAGTATATTCTGGAACGCGGAACGGAGTCAGTTCCATCAATTTCGACAAAACTAAACCATCGAAAACGACAAAGCGCAAACAAACAGCTACGAACTCATCGCGTCCCACAAAATGATCGCTACGAATTTTGAAAGCAACGCCCAGCCCATTCCGATCTAGATTGGAGCTCAGCATGGTAAAGATCTTGCCGACCTTGAAGGGCCCAATCACCACAATGAAAGAGTCCCTCCCATGGTATTATTTCAACATCGTTTCCCGTCGCTTCCAGCTTCTCACCGAAGTGGTGAGCTTCAGTAGATAAACAATCTACATGCGCATATTCAACCAAAGTTCGAGGCCAGTTACAGAGATCTTGAGCCGCTGCAATTCCAGGGACAGTATAAATTGTGACATTCTCTTCTTCATCTCCAAGGTACTGTGCCCACGCGAATCGGTTGTTGCACAACGGCCACGCTGGTGAATCTGGGAATTTCTTCGATGCCATCGTACTTGTGTGGTCAAGCATAGGAAAGGAGAGTATCTGGCCGCATATCCGCGGTTTCCCTCGGTCCTGGCTGTCACGAACACGGAGAGCGACACCGGCGGCCAGATTCGCACCGGCGGAGCGTCCAACGAGGAGCAGCCGATCATTGATTCCAAGGAATTCTCGTTGCTTCCACACTTGTACCAGTCCATGGTAACAATCCTCAAGCGGAGTAGGGGCATTCCACTCCGGCGCAAGACGGTATTCGACAGTCACACATATCGCATTGTGATCGTGGATCAAATGAATGATTGTTGCGATACCACTCCACCGGTTGCCAGATATGAACCCACCGCCGTGGATATAGTATACACACGGCCGACCACCAGCTGTACCGTCGTCTGGCCGACGGAAAATCGTCAGACCGATTATGTGGCCGTCGCGCTCAAATGGCCACTCGATGTGTTCAAGATGAGAACCGGGATATTGAGCGTGGTACGCATCCAGAACCGATTTTGCGTTGGACTCAGTTGTTCTCTCTCTGAATCTTGCCAATTGTTCTCTGGTCGTTACTTTGTATTGCTGTTGACGAATTGTTGCAAGCGCTGGTCTTAATCGTGGCTCACTGTGCTTCAATTATCTTATCGACGTTGATGTTCTCATCCGTGGGTCTGCGTCGCAACCAGTGTTTTGCATTGATGTACAAGGGTTGTTCATCTGACATCGTAGCTGAAAGATCATTGATAACTTGGAGAATAAGAATGGTTCGGGTGAACATATGAGAGCTGGGTTCGGCAGTATTTATATCTGCAGTGTCGTGTCTCGTCTCGTTTCTTGACAGATGTATCGTGTCCCCTGGTATCACGCTTTGGTACGATCAGATGCATTTCTTGTCAGAGGAATCAGATAGATGTGTGTGAAAGTCGATTAAAAATTTATCCTATACTAATTTCTTAAGATACTGCTCCACCTCTTCATGCTCAATTGCCCCGAAGGAACTACGTTGAAAAATGATAAAATGAACGATACCACTGTAGAAGACGATCGGTTTGAAAGAATCTCTAAAAATGTTGTGTACAATAAGGCCACTCTCATCACGTGGCATCACACCCCCTGACGCGTTCAAACTCTTTCATCAAGTAATGAACATTGCCTTCATTCACCGTTTTTTCCCATGGTTTGGGCTCTTTAGTTATCATGACTTGTTCGAGATCAATGATAACAATGCTTCCATCGTCTCTAACGATGAAGTTATCCAGCTTTGGATCCCAGTATAGAGCATTATTATCCGATAGATCGGAAAATGCCTTTTGAAGCTGGGGTTCCAGCGCTTGAGCTTCAGTAATATATGAGCTGTTACGCGCAATGACGTCTAAGGTCGACCCCTCGACTTGAGAAAGGACGAGAGATGGTACGCCCCGGAACAAGATTCGTCCAAAAAACCGTGGAATCCGGGTGCCCTGAAGATCCTGAAGTTGTTGATAGACCTTTTCCTCGGTATCGAATTCATCTTCCCATCCCTCTTTGCGTTGTTTGATAATGACATTCCTCGGTAGTTCAGGTTCACAAGGTGACTGTGCTAATCTCAAACGATAAAGCGTTTCCCTTTGAGGATCGAGTTGCTCGACCTTCTCTATGCTGATGAGATTCTTTCCTATTCGAAGCTTCAACGCGTGAGCTTGGTCTAAGCAGAAGGAAAACAGCGCTTACCTGAGAGTTGGAAACCATCTTTTACAGACTGAACTTGAAGTGTATGGTTTGTAGTAGGATGCGCCAGATGAAGTGATATTTCTGTCTTTATGTTGATCCGGTCGGGTGGGGTTGGGGATCGGGTTAGAAGACCCTTGCGTCGCGGGAAAAGATAACGCAATAAGTATATCTCAAGTGCCTAGCTATTTAATTATTGCTTCATCAGCAGTTGCCGAGAGCGCATAATTTGGATAATTTATTTAGCTAACTTGAGTATGACTAGACGTAACTAACGTAGTCTCTCAACTATGAAGATGTACAATTATGCATTCAAAACCAGAATTTACGAAGCTTGGCTAACCTTATCTCAGATTTCAGACCCTTACTAGGCGTTTTTTTCGCTGGCGCTAAGCCTATTTAGGCTGTTTACAAAAACCCTCAGTTCATACCAATTATGATTAATTGAGCTATGAGTCTAGTAGAATAGTGTAGCCCATCGGCTCTGCCTCCTAACTAAAGTGAGCAGCGGCCTTATGGCCTTTTGAAGACGTGCTTCGAGAATCCGGTTAGTACCTGAGTTGCTCTCTGGTCAGCAAGCCCTGACGGATGTTGCCCATACAACAGGACGTGAGACTCTATGACAAAAATGCAGACGCGCTGTCTGATATGCGTTTCGAATAATTATACAAACAACGACTATCGAAGGCAGGAGTATAGACAACCTGCGTCTGAGCCGGGAAACCGTTAAATTGACTGGCACAGACATGCGAGTATGCTAGAGAAACCGTCAGTGAGAACCAGGGAAGTGGGCCTCACTACTCACCGTCCATGTTCGGAAACAAGATCCAGTCATCAACCTAAACCGGGAAGGAAAATTGGCAGTCCGTCCGAATGCGATCCAGTCCACAACAAGTCTGGCCCCAGACCGTGTACGGGAGTCGTCGTGGTATTCCATTCGCCACGGCTTCGTTCAAGTAATCATCGACTTTCGGTTGGCCGGTCAGCAACAGAGGTTCCGGAATGGGAGGTTCCGCAAGCGCATTGAGGAAGTTCTTGTAGATACTGTCATTGATGTAGATATCCACGGGTTGGTCAGGACGTACTTGGCGCGTTCCAAAAACGCGACAAGCGAGGGTAAAAGCATCTTGCACGAAGAGCCGTCCGGGCTCCGCCATCCAGCGAATTGTGGGCAAAACGGAGCCAAAATGCTGTTCCATGGCGTGTCGAAGCGCATGGGAAACCTCAGTCAAGTTTGTGGATGTAAAGCCGCCTCCCACGTCAATGGAATGAATGCGAAACCCTCGTTGTGTAGCTGCATCATAGATCGCACGGGCGTGAGCAATCGCTCGTGCATAGGCCGACGGATCGGACGCCGAGGAGCCCACGTGAAAGCATAATCCCACAACGTTCACCTTCAACGCTTCTGCTCGCTGTAGCAGGTATCTGCCATATTCGATGGGTGCGCCAAATTTCTGACCGAGCCGGACGCTGCACTGTGGGTCGTCCGCCCAGATGCGCAGGTAC
>JBBVQN010000125.1:0-21598 GCA_038993655.1 Talaromyces verruculosus | reverse complement strand
CTCACTTTCGCTGTCGAACACGGTTTTCCGAACGCCACAGACTCGGGCATAATGAATCTGGTCATAGTCTTTGCAGGGGGAGGCGAAGATGATCCGTTCCGGTCGCACTCCGAGACTCAGAACATGGCGGATTTCGGAGGACGAGGCGCAATCGAATCCGACATCCATGCCCGCCAACAACACGAGTAATCGTTGTTCATTGTTACACTTGACGGCTGCCACTTGCGTTAATTCTGGGCGAATGATGACAAGGGCCTCTTACCATAATAGGGTTCGATATTTGGCAGTACAGTTATTTGCAAAAACGGTGCACGATTTTACTCACTTCAATTGTTTCCCAACCCCTGCCGCAAAGGTAAGCTAAACCATATTCGTAGATTTATCCGAAGCCCCTGTTTCGGGTGCAGTAATGGTATGTATCACAACCAGGTGTATTGATCAGGAACCATGAATTGTGGTCAGAGTTGCACATGACGTCATGCTATTTTACGGTAAATTATGGTTATGTGAAACTTTCGGGTCATCATTATTCAGGCACTTTGCTGGTTAAAGGTTAGGGCGAAACATATTAAATAATTGAAGTGAGCAAAATCGTGCACCGTTTTTGCAAACAACTGTAACTGCCGCCACCTATAGACGTTCTGAGAGACTACATAAGGATCGGCGACGAAAAACGAATCCTGCGACTGGAAATGATTTTGCCGGAAAGCGATATGTGTCTGGGCGGCCTGTAATACCCGAGGATTGGGACAGCGGGCACTAGGCGGAGCTTTCGCGCCGATATTCACACTATACATTTTCGCAGTCAGATCCAAGCCATCGAAATCTGTGAAGAAGGAAACATCTCGATCTAGAGTCCCGTGGAGGATAATATAGCGTGAGCCGTACGAGGTGGACACGGATGTCAAGCGGACATCATCAACACCAATCGATGGGGAAAATTTTCACCGATTATTGGTAGACGCTGAAGAAAATTGCATTACCGTAGTCGCAATGGATTTCGCCAAGGGGCAGTGCATGCTAGGACACCAAGTGCAAGACCGTTGAGCCTCAGTATGCTGATTGTATGATTTGCCCACGTCGTCGGACGCAATGAGACGTTACAGCGCAGAGCCGCACTTGGGCTAAGCATATTTGATGATGAACATCCACGCAATCACCTTTCTGGTCACGGTTGGAACCTGGTATCACCGTTTTGTACCGTAGCTCTCCCATTTGTCTTTATCTCGATTTGCTGGCGAAGCACCATAAAATCATCGTCACACCTAGAGGGAAGGATAGTCGAAGGTAGATCAGGTCAAATTTCACGCCGTGGTTCCCAGAGAGTGGTTCATTGTGTCAAATAAGATCGGCATCGACTCGTGACTCATGCATAACGTCTTGCTGGTCTTACTGAAGCCATTCATCAGTCGGTGGGTCCAGGATTTGCCTTTCTTTACCATCCTTTTATGGTTTCACCACCTTTTCACCAGTCTTTCCGGCAGTGATTTCAACGGAGGGTCCACTATTTCGTACTCTTTCCCATAGTTTTCACCATTCTTTGCAGCACTTCTTTAAGATCTCAATTCACCAGCAGTCTACTTTTTATTCACCGCTCGAGTGGACGCAATTCTCTTGATCTCTTGAAGTCGGTCCACGTAGTAAGCTGCACTCACATAAACGTATGCTGTGTATTTACGTATTAGATAATATATACTTTAGTTCATGAATATTGTAAAATCTAATTAGTCCATTTTAAATGCCTAAAGCAGAGGAAACCTGGCTTGACTATACTTGAATTTATCATTTTTCGACTGACTTCATGCGACCTCTCGACAACAGGTTGATTGGGTTTTCCCACACTCATCAGGTAGCACAGTCCATCAAGTCCATTGAGTAGCTCGAGAAAGTTTTGCCCACCCAGCTCTCCTGACAAAATTCGTCGTAATATCATGTAGATTCATGGGTTTCCCTACTTCATCTTGTCACCACTCGTTTCATCACTTTTTTCCACGCATTCCACCATTTTTACTACTCTTTCCATCACTCTTTCCCACGCTTTTCACCAGTCTTCTTACCAACAAGTTCATCTGTCTTTTTGATCATATCTCTCAGCAATTATCACCATCCTGCGCGCGCGACTTACCTCCGTGAATATTCTCACGTCGCGTGCTTCGCGTGTTATGATGGAGTGTGCCATTAACCTTTGACTATTTGATAGTATCAGCTTAGTTCAGCGCACTACAGCGTTTGCCCGACTTTCCACAGTAATTTTTCACCTACATGGTGTGTCTGATTTAGTAGGAAATGGTGGAAGAGGTGAAGATACACCACCCTCTCCCTGAAGATGCCGGGCTTTATGCCGTAGGCCGACCCTGGAGAAGTCGGAATCCACCATCGCTTTTCACCTGTCAGTAGCTGTGGATTATCGGAGGTATGCCCGTTACCTCTATCCGTTAAAACGACCGTGATCTCAAGTTTCACCTGCCAGACTATTCCACTACCAACACACAGCGCATTGCCTACAGACCCTTCACCTGCAAAAGACACGATGGGATCTTCTAGTTCTGTACAGCAAGAGTTTGCCTCGATATGTTAAGTCAAGGTTTTGCAGGCCAGACTATGACTATGTCTCAACTTGCTCGTGGCGAAAATCCAGTCTGTCTATAAAAACCAGCTCTCCCTGCTGCTTGTCTAATGGAGGTATTCAGACTTCCCAGCATGCACTTCATTAAGTTCACCCTTTTTCTAGGGTTCCATGTATTCGCTTTGGCGAATGACCTCAGTACTTTTTGTACGGCCTTTCATCTCGACACGTCGCTATCGTATGCGTTATTTGCCCTCTGTGCCAATGAAGCAGGCCAGAATCAGTCAACTGCGCTGGACTTAGATCTATGTATTGCGAATGACGAAGGGCAGATGGTTGTATGTGGCCATCTCTTCTTTTCCATTTCTCTTGAATGGCGAACTTACTGACTCATAAATAGTGGCGAAAGAAGTCAGTTACTCGAATCTGATCTCTTCTTACTAGTTTAACACTATTCTACTAGTGGGGGTTTTGCGGAAAGCTGCAACCCATTACGTGTCGAGTTAACCAGTCTCCATCCGGTATTAGAGGCAAATTGTATCAACAGTCAAGGCCAACACGTCACATCTCTCTCACTCGGTGAGTCTGGAGGAAACACATACCTACATTTGCTAATCCTGGACTTGATATAGACGATGGAATAACTGTCGATAATGGGTTTTTAGTTTGCAATGACGATGTAAGCACTGCGACTGCTATTCCGACATTAGCAAGTGCCACCATACCTCTTATGACGTCTACCTCGCTATTGACATCCTCCTTTCCGAGCACATCGTCGACATGAGTAGCAACTGAAGATATAACGTTGTGTCTTGTGATCATCCTAGGGTGGGGGAAGTGGAATCGTTGTGTTCATTCTCTTGTACAACAATTCGCTATGTGGACAGCTCCTACTGTATCGATTCTACAATGATTGAAAAATGCGATGTTGCTGTAGCATACTGGGTGCCGCAACTGGGTGCGAACGATTGGGTGCGAGCAATTGGGTATGGTGCACTTTGGGTGGCAAGAACTGAGAGCGTGCTAAAAATTTAGTTTAATATTTGGCTTATTACATGAATGGTGACTTGTAAATTGTGCGCTAGCATGCAGCACTTTTATCTGAGGCGCAACAGTTAGTGCTACGAGTTAGTTTCGATGAGGGATTAGTAGCACAATTCTGGGTAGGAAGGCCGTCGGTAAACTTGTGAACGAGTCTGATTGTTTATATGATATATCTTCTTCTTTTCCTGCGCCCTGAACTGCAAAGGACAATTGTTTTGCACATCCTGAATTGAAGCTCGCCATGAATATCACTCATTTCTTCGGTGTGCTCATGGTATCGAGCATTTTGTTTCTCGCCGAGAGTATTGATGCCTATGATCAGGTTTTTATATCATCATTTACTGAGAAAAGGTTGCAAGGTTACTAATCTTTTAATGAGAGATATACGGGCCGATATCGTTCTATGCTTGGGACCAGCCACACTGCCAGGGCAACTGCACGGTTTTCAACTTCGACGATTCACCGCCATATTATGTTTCGCAAAACGTTTCCAATCCCTTTGTGGCGCACAGTTTTCGCCTCGCTGGTAGGGGGCTAGCTGGAAAGGAGCAACTTGATCTGTCTGTCATTCTCAATAGCACCTACGAAGGTCCAGACTCGGATCTACTTGCCTTGGAAAACCCATATTGCACCCACTTCTTACAATCATATACCGGTTTCAATGGCACCATGGATTGCCATGATGTCCCTCCGTTTACGTGTCAACGATTGTGGATTAACAGAGGTTTGCCTGCTGTATCTCAACTTTCTTCCGTCAAATCGACCATGAGCTCAGGTTTCACCTGCCAGACTATTCCACTGCCGGGGCACAGCGCATTTCCTATGGTGTCCTCATCTGCAAAGGTCAGGGTCAGGTCTTCCAGCTCTGTACCAGCACCGCCAAGCTCTTCATCCAAGCCTTCTTCGACCTCGTCGCCAACTAACCTGTCGACCGCCACTGTAGCACCTTTGCACACCGTAACCCGAAGTGTTCTCGTTGTCGCTGGTCCCGAAACCACATACACGACAACATATTATTCGTCCATGCCATGATAAAATCCTTCAAGGGGACAGGTTTACTTATCGTGTGGGTCATGCCCAATATATTTGATTGATAATTCAAGATTGGATGTACTCGGCGCAATTACAGGCCCGATTGATGGATTGATCGATAATTCAGACTATTTTGGATACATGAATCATATTCCAATTTACAATGAACGGTTGCCATCCTTGTTTGTAGATTCATGCATCTCATTCTTTTTTCTTCAGGTTGTAACTCTCAGAGGAGTCTGTCGAGAGGGTTAAAAGTTGAAACCGATAGCCTGAAGTACAGTCAGGTATAATCTTATAGTACAACGCAACGGGTGAGCTGTTACCTGTACAGTGTTCTAATTTATTAAGGGCCGTTGCATAGGGCCCGTAGGACATCTCCTCCAAGCGTTCTATATCTTCAGGAACCAATGTCTCTTTCCTGAGTTTGCGACGCAGGCAAAGGATTCGAAAGTGGGCTTTTGTGAGCTCTTGGCGAGCTCTCAAAGCCTCTGTTGATGGCGGCCATCCTTGAGATAAAAAGATTGCTTTAAGGATACGCAGCCTTTCCTTCAATTGTTGACTGAGAGACCAATTAGGGTCTAGCCAGAGTCTTTTAACCTGCTCTCCATCTTCTATATGTTTAGCCGCTAACACGATGATGAACGTAGCAAATGCTTAACCCACCATATTTCGGATAGGGTGGAGGGGCTTCGTCGTACTTCTCAGTGAGGGAATCGGAGCCAAGCATTTTGATCGGTAGATCGAACACAAGGTAAAATGTAGGATCCGACAACACAGGACATTAACCACTTATATACCCTACGAGCATGGTTGCCTAAAGTTTACCCGATAACGATCTGGTAGTTTGCAAGGTAAGTGACACCAACAGTAGACCCACTTCCTTGGTTGAACGAGTATATAATCATATATAACCCATCTCTCCATCGTCAAGAATTTCTGTGATTGTAGTCAGAGATTAAACTATCAAGATGTTTTCTGCTACAGCCCTTGTCTGCTGTGCAGCACTGGCAAGTGTTTCTTGCTTATCCAGGTCACCGGCTATTAGCGAGCAAACGCTCGGGTTCGGACTCCATTGTGCCTCTAACCTTTAATACCGAGGGGTGAGTGATGCTGAACTCCAGTAATGCATCGTGTATAATATGGCTCGTATACACAAGAACATGACCACACTTCGTTCTGTCAGATGATTGAGTGCATAAAAAACTTCCGCAGCAGCGTAAATGATACCACCACTGACTGGCATCAAGTTCGAGCGAGGCAGCAAAGTCATTATAGACGAAACAATAAATGATCACTCATGACAGAGAAATAGGTGAGGTTGGTTTTGCAGATTCATAATCGGGCGAGGTGGGTCATCATGATACACGTTTTGCAGTACATAGTGGACCGTAAATGAGCAGGTAGTCTCCTCATAATCGAACCCGGTTGGTGTATTTAGATGCTGAGCAATGTGAAGAATCAAGGGGCGTAAACATCAAGCTGGGTCCTTTTATATACTTACCAGTGCGGTCATGCAAGACTAAATTCAACTGCTTAAGACGCCAGCCACCAGCTGATGAGCCTACATGAAGCTAGTCTTGATAAGAAATGGATCAAAGCACAGCTGGGTGAAATAACCCTTAGCTTGATGCAAGATGGACCCATTGACAGAGCCATTCCATTGGTCCGACTGATTATGGTTCAGGTGACACGGTGTCTCCTCTTTGACATAAATCTGCTCCTTCAACGCATTGAATAAATTGCCTCACCAAAATCCACAGATTATTTCAAGATTTTCAGAATACAGTCATCACCATCATTCATCTTCCATGGTGAATTTTACGATATTAGAACATCCCAGATGCCAGACCAAGTTACTATCATGGAGAAGTCTGTGGCCGTATGGAATTGTGTGAGTATATCTCCAGATATCTAACTTGAACTAACTAACGTGAGTAAGTGCGATTGTGGTACGCACCACATGAAATATGATGCCAGATGTGAAAACCATTGTATTGTGTGTAATCACTTGCGTTGCAGATCCTGTGGAGTACAGATGCTGGACAAGAGCAACGCAACACAACCAAATCCCATGTCTTCAGTAATAAATGCGTGCCCAGCAGACTCAGGTCAACTCGGATTCTTTCCTTCTCTAGATATTGTCATGCGCTGATTTCAAGAATAGGATCCATACCACCGCCAAATTTTTCACGGGCTCCCTTACCTGGAATGCGATTCATTTGCGTAAGTGTATTTCCAACCTTGATCACAACCTACTCACCTTGTGAAGTGCTTCTGCAGTTATTATGACGTGCCTGGTGAAAGGATGCAGTATCCACATTGACTGGGCAGGCTTGTTCTTGCTTGTTAACTCCATCATCAGTAACTGGACTTGCAGTGGGAGTTGGGGTGCACCCCTGATGGAGCTTTTCTGAAGATGGAAGTTGCGTCGTCCGTGATGCAGGCGAGCCCCTTTTCAAATAGGTGATTCCAAACCATTGGATGGGCGTTAGGATAACGACTGAATGCTTTGAGATTGGAGATCTGCGACATATCTGCTTGTTTCCCGAGCTCGGTATCACCTTTCTTTATGTTTGGACTGTCTGAACCTCTGTTGCTAGACTCGACTTCAACCTGTAGTGCGGTCTCTGATGCAACGGGATCAGCACGCCTCTGTTCTGCCTCGATACAGGGCGCTCGTCCGTCTAGAAGTTGCAAGACGAGGTGCAATAGGCGTGTCAAACCAGGTGACTGATCTCCCATGGTTGGAGAGTTCCAACAGATTTTTGCGTTCTCATGGGTTGTTAAATCATCAAGTGAGGTGTGGTAACATACCTGTAGAGTTCCCATGCTTCTCATTCTCGACCTGACGTGAGCTCCACCTTCCTTGAGCTTCCACGGCAGACTCGAACAGCTCTGTCAGTTGGCCAATCGTAACTGGTTCTGAGTCGTCGTGGCACGGGGTGTTAGGGGGCGTTCTCCTTGCTACCAGTTGTAGCTTCGAAGCGTCGTCTGCTGTGTCAGATGACTTTTCGTCTCGGGCAACCCTCACAAGACGATCCAATTGGACCTCGAAGGAACGAGCCGTTTGGGAGTCTGATGGCAAACCAGGGTCTCCTCTCATGTCGCAGAGCAGTTGTCGAATTCTCTCGACGATCGGTTGATTGTGTTTTTCAGCATGCTTTGGCGAACAGCCATGAGTTGCACGGTGGGATGGTGTGGTCACTTGAGCATGAGGGTGGTCTTGTCACTTCTGAAAGTTCGAAGCCATGTTGGGAGATTGGTAACAAGGAATTCTTGGATGCACTTGATTTTCTGCTATTTATAATGCAGTCTGAGGATCTTGGGCATCAAATGGGGGAAAGACCCGGGAAATCTGTGTCCTTTTATGCCCGATTGTGACTTCACATATGAACGTCACCTCACGTTCCAACCTCAGCGGTTAAGTGCAGATCGTCTATCAGGGATTTGAATAGCTGCGGCTTGGTGAGTGCAACCGAGATGGCGTTCAATTTCGGCTTGCTCTCTCGGATCAAGCGAGATCCCATCCGACAGCAAATCATTATAGCAGAGACCTCACCCACTCTGCAGACTATTACGACTCACACTACCATCTGAGCGGTAAGTCAGGCTAATGCATGCGAGACTCTGCTATTCAAGCTCGCAATTGTGATTGAAAATGGGCCCTGGCTAGCTCCGACCCAAACACAGTTTGATGTTCGATAACCATGCAACAGAGTCTTGACAGTAGTATGTCCCTCTACAAGATTTACGCTGATTAGATGTCGAATCCTCCTATTGATCCGCAAATGCGACGGCTTTTACATATCAAATGATTTACAGTACTATTCGAGCTTCATTGAATAGTCATCCTTCGTCTTTCACACGATTCGAGAGTCTATCACTCAGGCACATTTCCCTAGCATCTTGCAGGCAATGTTGAATGCCTTCTCCCACCCATCAGGTTGAGTTTTCGGTGATGTGGTCCAGGGATTCCACCACATTCCAGGGGAAGTTACGTGCTCTTCGCCTATATGCCTTTGAAAAATGGTGGAATAACCTGACAACATCGGATGGCCTGAGTGGATATCGGTACCGCCTTGGGCAGCATCGTTCTCATGAATGTATCCATTCTCGATTAGCCCATTGATGAGCGGCGTCCTTGTCGTCTTTCCCATTGCATTTACAAGGAAGTCGACGTCCGGCATATTGCCCATCGGTTCACCATTTGAATCATGAACCTCAAGGATAAGTTTTTCACCGTGGATCGTGGCCTTTTTCAAGCGGCCTTGTATTAGTCGACGTATAAACTTTCCCTCCGACTCGAGCTTTTTGCTGAGTTGTGCCGCTCGAAAGTCCTGGGTGGGTAAAACGACTTGGAAGAACTGACCACGATACCCTAGATGATCTGCGAGCCATATGAGGCGCTTAACCATAGGACCATTTCCACTTGCGATGATGGTAGCCTGATCTGGGTCCTGGTCGATGAGAAATTTGATCTTTTTGACCAGCACTTCATCATCTTCTAGACTTAGGTACCAAGGTTCATTTATTCGAAACGTTATTTCCATTTCATAGTCTCTTGGTCCGATGGCGTAATCCCTTATCAATCCATTCTCAGGAGCTCTCTCGTCGAGAAATTTCGTTATCGACTCCATTGCGTGGCGGAAAGGAGTTCCCCATTCTCCGTCGGGTTGGTGTTCGTTATAAATATGAATGAAAAGGCTAGGGCTGATATACTGTATTTCGCGTCCAGGAAATCCGATGATCTTCACAGTTTTGATCGCATTCTTGTCTTCCCATAGCATGAGATCGGATACATAGCCTAGAAGAAACCGATGTTTCATCCTGCTCTGGGCAGGAAGAAGTGAATCTGGAAGTCTGGGCTTCTTCTCTGGAGTGATATGAATGATTTCAAGGTTTGGTTGCAATAACTCGCCTAGATCCGACTCACAGCTCAGAGCGATCGCTCCACCACCAACAACTCCGATGCGTGGGATAGTACATGATGGAAATCCTGAAGCGGCATGTGCTCGCTGTGAAGCAGAGACAGCCTCGATAAACTTCTTTGTATCTTCAGAATCCAATAAGAATTCTTTCAAAAATCGATCATTTCCGATGAGATGGTTCAAGCCCGATTTCTCCAGATCGAGTTGACGGCCTGTCATCAGGAAGACTGGCTTATTATTCTTAAGCCACGATGCTACCATGTCGACCGTTACTTCCTGATATATCACTTCAAGCACTCCAACAGCAGCCATATGTTCAAGAATGCGTCTCTTCGTCTCAATCACTTCCCTTTTCGACATTTTTTCAACATCGTGAAGGTCTTTGTACTGCAACCCTTTGGATCTGATAGATCGGCGTTTTTTACTCAACGCGTGGTAACCAGGAAGGTTCATGATATCTCGGACCTCGCTTGGTAATCTTTCAAGATGTTGAGGGGTAAAGTCGGGCATTAGGTGAGCCAGTCTACAGGCATGATGGAAGCCTAAAATATCGTCTTTCATCGTCCTTCCAATCTGTCCCGCACCGAACTTCTCGCGGGTCATTTCGTATGCGATGACCTTCGCTCCGGTGGCCACAAACGCAGTTGCATGCAAGGGAAACTCCCATCCTGCACCCACAACGATGATTTCTGATTCAGCGTCCCTTGTGATGGTTCTCCCAGGGAAATTCTCGTCAAATGGAGTGTACAAGACGTTGGCTCTCTTCGGTAATTGCATTATTTCTTTCACGCGAGCATCGATGACTTCAATTCCGGTCGAACGTATTTGTTGCTCCATGGTCTCGATAATACAGAGAGTCTTTTGGAAGACTGTGCGTGAACAGGATGGCTAATCGGATTTTGGAAGTATATATAAAAAGAGTGACGTTTTGCTCAACAGAAGGGCCAAAATCCTGAGTTCATGTGTGAAGGTGTTATGTTTTTATGCCGCTGTCGAGTAGGCTGACATGGCTGTAGCACATCCTGTGGGTCCAAATGAGCTCGTACGAGTAGATGGAATCGAGTTCATTTAATCCGACCCTCCCTGCATGCAAGCCAATTTTCAGCCACGACCTAGACCGGGCTGTTCCTGTTTTGAGAATCTCTGGTCAGGCCGCGAGATCAGCTCTAGTCACTGTACACGATGTCAATAGAGGTGCCCAGGACTCCATCACTGGAGCTAGCGGGCATGTGAGTAAGTGCACCGTCTCAAGATACGTCAATCTTCAAATCAAGTGGGGATCCTAATATAGCAAGGAGCGATTACAGCAGAGGTCTCGCTTTTCGAGCAGCCTATTACGACCCATATCACCATCTGAGCGTTGGGCGACAGGCGAGGCTTACGGATATGAGATTCCGCCTTTCCCGGCTCGTAATAGTGAATCAAAATGCGAACCAGTTTAGTGTGTAACCAGTTGAGTATGTTACTCACTTGAATGGTGAAGCAGTGAAGTCCTCATTAAAAAAAAGCCAATGAAAATATTCTCGCACGAATCAAGGTTCCAAGGAAGACCACCAAAGGTATCAAGCACTTGTCATTATGATTTCCCTGACACATATCTTACTGCAATCCTTTAGTACAGACCAAGCCTGGTGTGGTGGGCTTACGTACAATGTTAAACTCTGGCCCAGGAGATCTGATTTTTCAAAACGATCCCAAAAACAGTCTGCATCATCGCTTCTCAACGTCAGTTCTGTCAACGGGGAAGTACGTGGCAAAAAAACAATCCTGAAGGTAGTACCCAGTCATTCAAGCTGCTCTGCAATCACGAACAGGACGAGTAGTGGTACAATTTGATGGGCTCATTCAAGCCGTGGTTTTGATACCAAGCAGCCCACACTATTACCTTTTCACCCTCAACTGGAAACCTCGATCGAGTTCAGCGGTGTGCAGATCATCTATCAGAGACATTCCTAGCTGCAGTTTGATGAGTCCAGGCTGAGATGGCGTTTAATGAAGTAGTACTCAACTCGACTCACACTCTCAATCAAGTGGGATCCCATCCGACAACAAACAACTACAGCAGAGACGACGCCCACCCTGCATGCTCCTTGACCCACGCTATCAAGTAAGCAATTCGGACAATGGGCCAGGCTCATGCATACAAGAACCAGACTTTCCAAAATAATCTTGCCATTCTGCTAAAAGGGTGGGTCAGGTAGTTGCTAACACAGACGCGATCTGATTGATGCTCGAATAGAACTGCACTATTGCCTTTTTATTTTATTCTGAAAAAAGCAATTTTGGAATGTTTTGATACAAACAGTTGCGCTAATCAAAGGTTGCATCTTACTACTGAGCCCCGAAAATCCTCAAACTTTTGTCTTTTGATTTCTCTAGCCAACAACATATTAGATTCCACCCTAGCTGGGTGAGACTGTCGAAGGTTACTCGGCTAAAAACTAGGTTCATCTTCCAGCGTCCTGTTGTCCAATCATCCATAGGTGGTGCTCGGGTAGTTCATATATACCTAGTAGCACAGTTGAGGCAGTAGTGTCTCATGCATCAGTGAAGCCGATTCGAATATCATAGATCTTCGAGTTCTAATTTGTGCATAGCATGAGAACAGGCCAAAGCCCTTTATAATTTAACTTTCGCCATGCCCGTCTGACCGCTGAGGTCAAACATTCCGTTGAATCAACAATTGAAATATCAGACCGTACTTATTTGTTTACTCTTGAGGTATGAATTGGGAGACTTTCTATGATGACAGGAACTTGTTTCTCCTCGATTCCAATTATGCCATCGTTCAGCAAGCCTTTGTACCTGGCTCCTCACAGATTCCAGAGCAATCCATGCTTGTGAGCAACTTCGTCACCGCACATCAGCAAATTAACTATGCAACAAACGTGCCAGAGAATGAGAACGTTAGCCGCGAAGAGGCAACAGAAGCATTCAAAATACGCGCGATCAATTTGTTGAAGACCCCAAAACCTGAATTACACGACGCCATTCGCGCATTAGAAGAAATGACAACCTTCCTGGTCGAGAACTCGAAGCCGTTAAGTAAGTTGTGCGGAGATATATATGGATGTCAGTCTCTTACCTAGCAGGTCTTTTCTTGGACATGTCAGAACACATACAGCAAGAAAACCGCATCTTATGGTGTCTTCTGAACATATGTTGGCTGGCGGTATTCCAACGACAAATAGAATCTACTCGAAACGATCCTCGACTGAATATAGCCGAAATGGAGGCAATGGGACAGTTCCTCATTAAGGTCTGTGATGATATAGAACCTCGCGGGCTAGTGGATTATGAGATGGGTGTTTGGGAAGAGGAGATTCTTGACCGTAAGACACCCATCTCCTGTAATCTTCAGATGCTAATGAATGAAATACAAGTCATTGCCAGATGCATTGACAAATGCGAGTCAGAAAAGGCTGCGGACTCGGGCCCACCTAAGGCATAATATGAGATGGAAGCTAGGTCCACTTGATAACGTTTCCCTTTTGCTTATTCTACCTCCTGATTCTGACAATCTTACTGCTTTGCGACCTTCAACTTCTGTCCAATCAAACATAGATTTCAGATCATTCAAGGTGGGTTGCTTTGCAAACATGCATGTTCATGTATCATTGTAGGTATGTTTTAAGCTCGCCTAGAATGATGGATGAAGGTGTACATGCATAGGTTACTTGTATTCAGTAGTAACTAAGTATTGGGAGAGGCCTAAGCGAGCAATTCCATCTAACGCTAAAATTGGGCTGCATATGCATACCGCAGTAGTGCGCAAATAGCGTTTCGACAATGGCTAGGCTTAGAATGTTTGGTTGATTCTACAACACATGCTGCAGTTGCGATATATTGAAGATGGAGATTAACCGCATCAGCAGTTACGACGAAAATCTTTCATACGTCACTAATTTCACATGGCGTTTCTAGTGCTTCCATGTCCCAATTTGGACCGATCAACAACTGTCAGGATTCGTCATCGCCACTTTCGCCCCTGGTACTGCCGGCATCCCCTTGGCTGATCCTTTCGCTCGTCAGATACAGGAGGTAGACAAGTCGCGGATATAGTGGCCAATACTTCTTGTAACAAATACTCCTGGCATACGCCCTGCTGCAAACGATTCGTATCATTTGTTCGGCATTTTCACCCTGGAAAAGTACGTTTCCGAGGTCCGGTTCAATTGAATACCCGTAACTCCTGAGTTTCCATCGAAAGAAATCCACCGCATTGTTGTCATGATTTTTGTGATGGAAAACAAACCATCGAGTTCTCGGATTCTCTGGATGTATGGTATTGGCAGTAAAGACCAAGGAATGTGGCAGCCAAAGCTGGAGAAAATCTATGGTATCGATCAATACTTCTTCGTGCCTGATACCCGATTGCCACCCCGTAATAACATATCCAATGTACTCCAGTTCATTATATTCGATTTGCTCTCGAATCTGAGGGTCTCGAGGAGCAATGAGGTGTTTCGACGGGAAAGGGTCGTCAAAAATACTGAACTGAGTTGATTGCATGGTGAGAGTGGTACACCAACCGACATTCAATAGAAGATGAGAAGATGAACAGCCCACTATCTTTGTGTTTGATGGGTTGTCCGGTTCGAATTTATATTATTGTTGCTTACGGAGGACCAGATAAACTTGGTTTAATCGTCACTTCAGTATCATCAGATGTAATGACTTTGCATTAGTGTCAAATTCTAAGACAGATACATTCATCCGCGCCAGGGGCTACCATCGCGTTCTCATTCTAGCCATGCGTTTATATCATAATTGCGGTGAGCAACGGTGGAGACTGTAACTTGAAGCATGCTACTTATCATACAGGCTAAGCTCGTGATGAACGATGAAGGATACAACGCGCTATCTGCTGGACGGTAACAGCGACAGGGTGTTGCGCAGTGGGGCTCCAAATTTCAGAACTCATTCGATTGAGAACTTCCTGCTGGATTTCCGTTAAAGCCGACAACAACCAGCCATATTCCTGGACCCCCCCCCCGGATATTTTCCTTCCTCCTGGTACGCTCTGGTCTGCCGGCATGTTTCCAACGCTTGGTGTCAAACTATGACCCGGCACGATCCATTTATGTACCTGACCACCATACAGGAAGTGACCTGCAACATTTTGCACCCAATCTAACACGGCTACATTTGCTCATCGAGAAGAAAACGAATTCTATTATCATGTCTGTATTTCGACTACTCTATTGATCAATCCATCTAGTTTACCTTGGCTTCCCTGTATACTGATTGATCCCCACAGGTCTTTCAATGACTCGTCGCCTCGAGATTTCCAGTCTGGCTGTGCTTGCTTCAGTATGCTTTCGTAGACCTCCTTAATTTCGTCTTCGTTCAATTCTCTGCCGAGCCATGACTCCAATGCGTCTTTCCCTTCTGGGATGAGAAATAATTGCTCAATAAATACATGCCCCCAAACCAGGCGTGTTCCATGCTGCCAGATTTCCATCACCACTGTTGCGCAAGCAAAAGAAGGATCTCCATCTTGACGTCGAAAAAAGTTCACAAAGACTCCGTGCTTTCCCCGATTATTTGCCGACTAAATATTCCAATTAGAAGGGGAGCTTGCAAGGCTAGGAAAGGCTACAATACCTGCAGCAGGCTCTGCACTGATTGTAGTTGTTGATACATGACTTTGGGTGGGCGTTTGAGAAGACCTAGATAAGATTGCCATCTGGTCCAACCATGACCATTTCGTATTACAGCAACTGCAGGGCGCTGCGGGATCAGTTCGATTGCTTGATACCCCTTGTCTTTAGTGGTAAGATTCTTTCCTGGTCCCCATCTGTGAGCAGATCAATTCTAGAAAAGAGAGCTAGTCATCTCACCTGTAGCTCCCGCGACAGGGGTCGAGGAGAGGCTTCAGATGAATACCATCCCAAATGACCAAACAAGGCTGATAACCATGGGAGGCAGGACATATTGCCTGTCCGGACTGAACCTTGGTCTAGGGTCTGAAAGCTGTCTATGCGGTCTGGTTTGAAATGTTGCGGGGTGAATGCAGGCACTATTTCGGGGGCTTCGGCTGGCCAGGCTTCTTTACACCAGTGGTACAGTATGCCCCCCTGCCCATTATTCAGGAAAAGCAATGAAGTTTGAGCGTATCCAAGCCCTGGAACCGGTGACTCGAATTGGTCTGCATTGAATTACGGTGAACCTGGGACAAGGCTGGCATCTTATAGACTTCTGCTATGTATCCTACTTCGACCTGCCAGTGTTCCCTTTTCTGTTCTGTCCTGTCCTGTCCTGTCCTGTTCTGTCCTGTCCTGTCCTGTTCTGGCCTGTCCTGTCCTGTTCCGCTCTGTTCCGTTTTGTTCTGCTCTGTTCTGTTTTGTTCTGCTCTGTTCTGTTCCGTTCAGTTTTCTTCGTATCAATTTTTATCATTGCCCATTCGTTTCTGCTATCGTGAATTTGTTTCAGTCAAAACTTCAGGATTTATTTAAATACGATAAACAATGTTTAGAAGGTCGGATTATGTGAAACATGGAATGACTCTATGCTGAACCTGCCACTTTTGCTGCCCAAATGAGTCTCACGTGTCATGAGGGGCCCTGCCCCACGTCAACCATATCCAGAGCACAAGACAACATGGAAAAAATGCGGATCTACAATACTACGCCTTTTCTGCGAAAAGAATAACGAAAACCCTGGTCTTCACGGATTTGTCTTCGAACATCGATGTCAGCCACAATGGCTGCGAATCAATCTTACTCGAGGATATCACTGAAAACGGAAGAAGATGAAGAGATTTTGAAGAACGCTGAAGAGGTTTGCTACTCATTCTCTTGTTTGAATCCTTTTATTTGTTCTGATTGCTTGGTATGCAGTTCGATGCTCGATTTCAGGGATCCCAAGTTGAAGTCGAACGCCAATGGACATCGCATACCGTAAAACTGATGCCAGGTCACCCAGCCGAACGTCTAATCGTTTTTCGTCCTCAGCAATCAAGAAAGCTCTTGGGATGCATTAGAGTATACAAAGCGGGGACCACTACAAAGATATGGGACGTATACGACACAGACGGCACATTCATAGGCATAGTCCCAAAAGATTGTACATTCGAGGCGATGGTGGTGGATATCAAATTGATTATTCTGAAGGAAACTCAGAGTTGAATATCATCGGCAGCCGGAACTTATCTCCTTCTAGTACGGCCGCTGTTCGCGGGATTGACAGGATCAGTGACGCGACATGATCTTGCGTGGGAATCGTAAGGATCGCAGAATGTTCTTGAGAAGCGATTGAATTCTTGTGTAGCTGGTAGAAATTATCAAGCAAGTCTGGGGGCACAAGAAAGGCCATTTCAAGTGGTTTGTTGGGTGCTGGATTGGATTCCGTATTATTCTTGGAGATTGTCGAGTTTCGATGATGGGCATCCTGTGCGTCACCCTCATGTGATTGAGCTTCTTGTTGATAATTCATGTTAGACCCGTGTTTGAGTAGAATGTGTAACTTTACCTACCGGTTTGCATTGTTTTCGTAGCGACTGGATGATTCGTGTTGGCTTCGTGTCGTAGGCCCGTTCGATTGTCAGATTTGTTCCACAGACTAGAAGCCAGTCCACGTAGCGACTTTGGGAATTGGATGGTTTCGGACCATTTCTTCAGGTCCGTGTAGAACGTCGAGTAGTTGATTTTTGGAACACTCGAAATGGAATATTTAAGAATGCAAAGGAAGAGAGTCTCATCGCCTGCAGCCCCATGGATTTTCAACGCAAAACTTCGTGCCGCTGTTCGTACGTGTACCTGAGTTCTCGAATTCCCTGTCGGTTTGCTGCTGTTCAGCAAATCCCTCCAAGCATTCAATTGCCGTTTTTGGGTAGCGCTCAAGGGATCGGGGTCTCCGCTGCCAAAAGGAAGGACCAGCTGCTCGAGTCTTGCGCAAAGACTTGTAAAATCATCGAGAGTATTCATATTGTGTGATGCTATGCGTAGCTGGAAGACGGAATAGAACAGAACAGGATGGAACGGGATGGAACAGAATATCAAGTCTCCCGATTTTGAGCTTTTACCTTTAAACCCACTTTATTGGCTAGGTTTCATGGTTCGGTTCCGTTCGGTTCTGTTCGGTTCGGCTCTCTTTATTGCACATACGGTAAACGCGGTCGGATACTACAGTCTTCCAGCGGCACAGGTATCATATTTTCGCGAGCGTTGGTTTACCTTGGCAAAGAATTTCAAAGAGCCATACCATACCTAGTTCTAGCTTGAGGAATACAAGCAATCATGATAATGCGTATAAAACTCGCCACCTCTTGCGTCGCCTCATGTTGTGGACAAAAACTTCTTTCCGTTCGGCAGACATCCATAAGAACAGCCATTTTTGCTTGAAACTATCAAGGTCAGCTAACCCAATCTCAATGACATCTATACTAATCATTCTCGTAGATGTGCACTTGGGACGACAAATACTATCAAGGTTGTGGCTGCCCTGATCGCGCATACAAATCGACTCCATGCCAGCGTGGCAACTGTCAAATAACTACCACTGATCCTCGACAAACCGTCAACATTGTATGGCTACCAGGTAAATGCGCCCGTCATCAGTATCTGACGCCGTCAAGCTCAGAAGGAAGCTTTCCTTGATACCCTTCGTTCTATGCTACGCACAGCTATGCACAACCAGGCATTACTGTCGGATGGGTCGCCCTAGCGACTAAGGAGTGGTGAAATCGGGTTCAAGTTGGAGGTGGCTCATTTTGTATCTCATATGTCATATCAAAATTCTGGTTATGTAGCTTTTTGTAGTTATACGAAGCTTCAATAAGTTACTGTAATGTGTATCAGTTACTCGATCATTTTCTTTCAGTACACCAGTTGCTCCACTTTTGAACCAAGCAAGGGATTATTTATTTTCTGCGTTATCCCATTTCCGGGTTAGCGTCGCGAATCACTACCATGACATACTCTGTAAGTAGGTAGGGTGACTCTTCCTCAGCTTTGACAGATTCGGTCTTCCCTTGCAATATCTTTCTGGGTTTGCGTTAAATGTTGCAATCTTCAAGCATAGATTGCTTAATCATGTCTAATCTCACCAATATCCGCGAAGAGTTGTTCGAATCTAGTGCCAAACGGATCATCATCAGAGTGAAAACAGAAACCCGAAATTCCGAAGACTGTCGCACCACGGCGTACAGAACAGTCAATGAGATTTTCCCTAATTGGGAGAGGGATAGCAGAGTTCTATTTCTCGCTATTCAAGTATGGGCCGATCGGATCTTCATGATTATCGATGTCAACCACGCGAATTACGATTATCAAGTGGCGCACAAAGACAAGACCATCCTTCCTGTCTACATCTTACGAACGTATAGAGGGAACTGGGTCCTTATGCGATGGTCGACGGACGATGAGCGGGCTGCTATGGAGTTAGCGGAACTCCATCGTGTTGCTGGGTACAGCACACCGATACCTTTTTTTGAGAATCATAATTCACAGACTGTTTACGATAACCCGCGCGAATCACCCCAGTGAAAAATTACAGCCTATAGTATGTGATCCTCTCGATGGGTTTGCGGTTTTCATTTCCAGGTGGACAATTCCGGAAGCCAACATACCTTGGAAGCTTGGGAAGTGATCCATGGGCCTGCAGACACTGTGGAGAAACATGAAGGCTTGAATGTCTGGCTTTACGCGAATACGAGATCAAGCATGGTGTGGATCTACCGGAAGGAAGGGTTCACATCCTGGTCATAAGAATGGCGGGAGTAATGGAGAGAATACTACCTGTTTCAGCTACTACCTTATTTATTGCCATGCCCTCCAGCGTTTATGGCCCTGGATGGATTAGAAAACGGAGCGGATATGAGGTCAGAGGGGGCAATTTGGTAGGTGTGTCCGAGGTTTGGGATACAATCGACCACTGATCGAATTTTGATAGTATCGTCACGTAAATCTTGTTGAATGAGAGACTGACATGAATGCTATGTAGATGGTTTGTATCTACAACTCTCCGTCAATGCGCCCGTGTGCTAGCGATAGAGATTAAAGTATAGCTTCTGCCTAATTAAACATACCGTGTCAATTTTTGACGGAAGCGTGGCTACCGACAACTCTTGACTCGTCGTTTTCTACTTTCTCTTGTCAAGGGGTTCAACTTAGTACAATAGCGCACCTGTAGCGATGTCTTTTTCCGGTATGGAAATCGTTCTGCAAATTGATCTTCGATCTCGTCCCAGGTGAGATTCTTAGCTTTAGGTCAATGATATATGCATCCTCCTCAGGCGAATATGGAGACTTTGTCGTGGAATAGGCCGGCCGCTGGTGTAAAGGGCAGCTTCAATGTTGAAGGACCTTTCGCAGATTCTGCATCATAGTCCACACCATCAAAATCAACGTATGGTCCCAGGCTCATATTGTGTTTGTTTTGGGAGGGTACTGATTGTTATCACATAAAAGAATAACGAATGTTGTCGAGTGATTATTGCTGAATGCTCGAAGTCGTTTAGTGTGAGTGATGAGCTAAAAAAGTATTAGAGATAAATGAGTTTTAAAAAGTTGATGATCAGGTACTATCGCTCTCGAGATGGATATCATTATATTCTGCTAGGCAACGATGTTGAGATAACGTATGATTGGATAATATGCCAGGGATGCTGCAGATTAAGTCGTGTTCGCGGATGATTAGTTAGAAACACGACTTAATGTGACAAATCACATGGAGACCATGGCAATTCTGCGACCTTATTTATGGACGCGATTGCTCCTAAGTAACCAGTCTCTAGCGAGAAAGGAATACATACCGATCTTGGCCCCATTTCAGAGCCTAGAAGATCTAGGAGAAATGAAAATCACTTTTTGCGAGCTTCTCGAGAATTCCTTCCCAGTCTTCTCCATCGATTCCCCGTCTTCGGGTCCGGATATTTTGTAGTCTCCAAAACTTTCGCTTGTAGGTAGATAGGTCTCTCGCCGTCTTTCTCCTGGAAGCTCGATCTCTTGGCTGGACATGTTTTTATAAAAAAAATCTCGACCAAAGGCGATCGCTTATCACAACATATGCTGAAAGGCCGGCAGAACGGGGATTTTTGGGTGTGTTTGCTGCACGAAGGAGCTGGGCTTTTGGTATGGTGTATTGGACAAAGATTGATCGCCGCTTCTTTGGGGATGGCAATCTGGAGGATAGATTTAAACTTACTCAGTACAGAAGGGAGAGACGCTCTGGATGATTTCGTGCAGAGGAAGCTTGAATCTATAACTCAGCAAGTTTGACTAATTATTTATCTGGTCTACAAAGGACAGTATTATTACCTAACTATCCCAGATATGGACGATTTCTCTGTTCACAGCCGTGACACCATTATCACGCTTCCGAGGTTCCGTCATTTGCGCAATGTATATAGAAGTGGCCAAATCGAGAATTTAAATCCTATCTCTAAATATCTAAGATTAACCTAAATACAGTAACGAGTTTGCACCTTCAGAGTAATAACTCACACTCTCTTCTCTTTCCTCTGAAGCGCGGACAATTTTCCCAGCTCACAGTGTCGTTCCTAACAACTACACTGGCTGTTTTCGCAGGCGACCGGACTGGAAGAATCGCTCACAGGAAAATACAAAGAATGACATATCTCCCCGTTTTGCTTTGAAACACCCCCGCAAGGGAACATTATCCAGCGTGATGTATGGCGTCAGATTAGAGTTCTGGCCTGACAATCGAACAATGATAGGCAGGGGAGGTTTCACTCCTTGCTCAATAAAACGTGGCGGAGGAATTGCCACATAGATCTTTGTATTCAGGAAATAGTCCGTAATTGTCCACTCGGACCTTTGGTAGCTAAATCAAGATTAGAAAATGTATTGTGCAGCGACAGCCAACGAAAACATACTTGCGTCTCAACCTTTCAATTCCCTCTTGAAACCGTTGGCATTGAATACAGGCGGGGCATGGCTCATAAGAATCAAGGAATCCCACCGCGTGTTGATCGCGTGAAGGCCGCGCTTCAGACATATGCTTAGTATCTTGGCACGGCCGGATTGAATGTTATCGATCATGAATTGCATCAGAGCGTCTT
>JBBVQN010000124.1:0-34073 GCA_038993655.1 Talaromyces verruculosus | reverse complement strand
GACTTGGGACCACCACCAATCTTGAAACACAAACTGTGAGTCATCGGCGTCGATGCAGGGGAAGTGGGTCTAGTGCCGGCTTAGGGCGCTGATCAGTGCAGCAGTTTGGAGCTTATCTTCACGTCACGATCCATGGCAAAGCTTCGTCATGTCGGTCCGATCAAGCATTGGGAACTCCGATAACTAGCAGCTGGATGGGGGTACAAGACTTGGCTCACAGCCTCCCAGGAATCCACTACATCATAATCACAGTCATGCCTTTGTGGCAATGATACATTAACCTCAGGGGAGCCCTGATGAGGGAAGCTGGCCGTGCAAGGCTTGCTGGAATGTTGCACCAGAGGTCACATTCATGATCCCCAAGATGGCGACCGCGGAAGCATATCCAATCTCTTCCACCACGTCGCTAAGACCGAATGATTCTCGGGACTGTAAGAGCTCCGTTCGCCGACAACACTCTTGCACCAGCATTTCCATGGCCGCTGCTCCCTCGCTATCCCGTCCCCACAAGAAAATTAACCTCCTATGGGAACCTCTGCGACTACAGCCCAGCTGTATCTATTATACCGCGATCAGCTCCAGATGAAGTAAGGCGTCGACTCGAACTGAAGTCCACCCACCCTCAATACAACAAATCCGAACCATGTATGCTTGATGCTGAAATCATTCCTCCATAAATTTTTTCCATAGCAAATCATTCAGTTGTTAATCTTTTAGATGTACAATTACATGTACTAGCAGTAGAAATGCACCTACAGTACAGCCCAAGCTAAACCTGCACAACCCTGCATCCTGTAGTATTCCAATTGATATCCTAATGACCTTTCCTAATAACACCAGCTAAATTGCCCTGCATGGACGTTACTCAAATGTATATAGCATTCCCAGTCGGTGTTGACGGGCGTGCAGTATACGTTCTTTGCCACACAACAACCCATAATATCTAGAGTAAAAGGGCCAGGTTAAACAGAAGTTATGCACTGAGGTATTTCCGCTGCTATTAAAGTACCAACAATAAAAACGTACTATAATGCATGTCATGGGCAACTTGCCTCCGCTTCTATCACTGTCCTTAGCTTCACATGCTCTATCTTGAGTTCCTCAAGCTTTCAGCCATGGCACGGAGTCCATAGCCAGTGCTATAGCCTCATACTGTTTTCAGTAATGACATCGGTACACTGTGCATAAGTCTGACATGTTTTAATAGGAAGTCATCTGCTTCAGTGAATCATAACCTGCGGATACAAAACTACACGCAAGGAAGCAGGATAGTACACTATCCTACAAATAATTCACGAAGAAACCATTTTGTAATCGATTAGGCTCTGTACATATCTGTAAAATATTCCAAAGGGAAATTTTTCAAAATCAACTAATATAGCTTACTACGCAAGAGCATTAAAAGATTTATGCAAAGGAAAACTTTAAGCGTTAAATTTTTAAAATCAATAGAAGTAAGTAATAAAATACCTTGACGACAGTTTGCCAGAAAATAAATTACAAAAAGAAATTTTTTAAGTCTACAGTACAGTATAGTATCAACAAACTTTCTCAAATAAAAACTTTCAAAATACATTATTTCCCTATACTGTAGCTTAGTAGTAGAGAATTTACAGCGGAAAAGTTTCGAGCGTAAAATTCTTAACGGACAATCTGCCCAAAGAATTTAGGAGCCCGGTACTTGCTGCAGTAATAAAACCAAAATTTTGACGAATTACAGCTGGGAGAAATATTTCAAGAATGAAATTACTAACATCGATTATTATTCCTAGAGGACATAGTGACAAAGTTATCCAGGAAAGAGTTTCGAAATTAATTAATTTACTGGCTTGATACTTTGCTGGAAAAGACTACAGAAAAGAAAAAACCTACGTTCAGCTGAGCAACGAGCTATAGATCCAGAAATTAATTAATAAGGTAAATTCTCTGTACAGTATGTAGAAGGCAGGCTGGACACTTTTATAAAGACATGCAGATACATACACAAACCCTGGTGGGACGCCAGAGCCACAGCGTTACCAGATTCAGAAGTAAATCAATTAGAACATCAAAATTTTTGAACGTCAAATAATTACCGTACTATGCACTATACCGGATGGTTGAGTGATTTATAATTCGTTCGCTAGAAAAGATTATGGAGGGAAATAGTTCAGCGTGGAATATTTCAGTCTGTACACCTTCGGATTCTTGGACACAGCTGCATCGAGTCCACAGACTTTAGGTTATCAGCCTAGGTTAGAATACGTTGGGACACATCGCTCTTTCATGAGCCTCGTTCTTGTTTTATCACGACAGGTATGCCATACGCTGGTATGCTCGACATTGAACATCAACAGTGGGAGTACGACATGGCCAGACCTGGGGCTGAAGTGAACAACAGATTATTAATATGCATATCTATCCGCAGGCGATGATGCATCGCCCGTAGAATGATGTATCTCGTGTGGTATGTTAGCGAATTTCATTTGGTACGTAGCAAATGATGACCTATAACTTACAATGCCAATGCTGTGGGTTAAAAGGGGACTATGAAGGCTTACTTTGCGGAATACCCCACACAGATGTTGTGCAGTCTCATAAGCATGAGGGACGAAACACACTGCGAACATGGACCTCACAAATCTGTCCCTTACCAGAAGTGAAGAACCGGCCTTTTGTATTGCACTGGATCTCCTTTGACAACAGGATCCCTCTCAAGCCGTCGTAACCTGGACACCGGATTCCTTCTCCCCTCCGATCTCCCTCATCTTGGACCCATGGTTACAAGGAATCATCATGCAGTATGAAAAGCGGATACCAGCATATATCCTTGGTAAGGACTGCAGTCAACTCCAGGCTGTACCTATCCCCCTGAGAATCACAGCCTATTACTCTCACGATCTCTTGGCATATTTAAAATGCATGTTAGGTTCTCCCCATGGCCTCAATCTTAATGGAATCACCAAGACAATCACCGACTTGACGACCAGTGTGTAGGCATTCTACCATCTCTTGACCGCTACTCACTTGCTTTATAGGCATATATATACCTATAATAAAACTTTCCTAGAGATCTTGCTATTGTTAGCATTGTATTGCCTGATCTATTTCTGGTCTCCATACAAGCTCCCGCAGTGGCAGCCATGGACTCTCGTCGACTACGCAATCACGGCTGAGGAGATAACGGCGATTTTTACGGTATGAATAACACCGCGCCAAGGCAATGTGTGTACAATCTTAAAGACCTGATGATGGCCTGCGCCATGGCTTTCAAGCCCTACTAACTATCCTACCCAGCTTCTCTTGGGATTGCTAGTTCGTTGTTCGAGGTGCATATTGTATCACATGCAGCGCACAGCATCCCTGCACGTACTTTGTAGAAGTCCTAAGTCCTGGCGGTTCATCTGTCTCATACCTTGCGTACCTTTTTAGTCGATGTTACTATATTAATCATAGCACGGCGTGTTAAAAAGCGTGCATGTATTGATCTAAAATCCATGTGAATGTCGTATTCTGTGCAGGGTGGCGTCGAGCGATTTGCCTAGTGGGCTATAGATAGTCAAAATAAGACCAAACCAGACAATCAGTTGGCCAGTGACAAGGTTATATAGAGAATAGTGCATGAATGTAGAAGATACTCTGCTATGTATAACAATCTAAGGCCATCTACATAACTCATGATCTGCGACTGAATTATAAAGCTGCACATTTCAAAGATGAGGAAATCCTGTGTAGTATAAGCACTAACTATGATTTCTCCACTTCTAAATGTGGAACTATATCCGCATTTCTGAGGCGCGGTGCTGGGAATGCAGGTACCCCATTGTAACTAGTTTACAAGCGACGGTAAGCATACTATAGTATAAAGTAGTAGCACTGGACAGTCTTGTACCTCTCCTTATCAGACTAAGACTCGTTTGCCATACACCTCGTTGCAAGATGTCTCAGCATTCAAACAGCCTTTCAACTCAGTTGATAGAGCCCATGAGCTCGCCAAACATCCTATTGGCGTACAATCCACTTAGAGATCAAATCTTGCCTGAACAGCATTCATCCAGCACAGCTAATAAGCGCAAGCGCCAGTTTTCCACGCTCATGGCAGAGAATGCGCCTAATGAAATGCATCCATCAAAGTTGGATGTTGATAAATATCCATGAAGTGTCGACAATCATGACCGCTGTTATTGGACAGTTGAGAAAAACTAGAAGCTGGTCAAATTGCGGCGCTCAGGACTGCACTGGAAGAGCCTACAATTACATTTCCTGGGTCATTCTTGTGCAGACCTGGCCTTCCAGTATGACTGTGTCGTGCACACCTACAATGAGAATATGATGAATCAGTGTGCACACATCTACCAGGAGTAAGTCATGGCTGCGACAGCCACTCTTCTGTGTCTAGAGTCTGAATATCACCAGATTCAAGGGAATTCTGTGGAGAGAAATCGCGAGACACGTGGGATGCATCCTGGACAAAGCAGAGGACATGATCCTAGGGTTGAATTGATTTGAACTGGCTCGCTGGGTGGTCAGCTTTGAACTTGTATAGATGGATGAGCCGACTCAAACCACTTTAATAAGCCTTAGGTGTCAAGGCAATATTGTTCAATAGGCTATTGGCAAGCATTCTTAAAAGAGGCTTGACTTGTTGGGATGACGAGCTCGCAGACTTTCTACTGAATTCTCATGATTTGTCACGGTTTGTTACATACTGACTACTGTTTGAGGTTATGGTTGCACCTGGTCTTAAATATCAATCCTACGTGGTTTTGATCCACTTGTACGCCCAGAAAGCACTACGCACAAAGGATTAATGGCCTGAGATGTCATTTGCTTTTGCACTGTGTAGTATGGGACCCGAATCCGGAATTCTTACTATATGGATTTTTAAGTTTTCATTTTTGATTTGTGTACTCCGTATTTGCTTCCACTTTTGATTTAGAGATAGGGCCTTTTCCCTTACTAGCCCGGATGTGGGAGGCCCTAATCCTTGTAAACACGTGCTGAGGGGTAGGCACAAGCCTGGACTGTGGCCTTTCCGCAGCTGGGTGCAGGGCGAGGTTAGCGCGCTTGGCGGCATGGGTAGTTGATGGACGGGGATGTTTGGGGGGAAAGATAAAGGATTTCGAGCATACTCTATAGTACTGTAACTGGTCAAGTGTTCTCAAGCTTTCATCACCCAGTTATGTCGGTGAACTTGGGAGTCAAAAGTAAAGGGAATGGCAAGATAGGCTAAAATGGCACTAGAAATATATGTCATAATTTTATACAGCCAGCAACACGTTTAAGCTCCCTTCTTCGTATATAGCCCTGTCATCTGACTGTGTCGGTTTGGTTGTAGGAAGAGATGCTATAGGACTACTCTTAATAGGACTAGCGTATGAACTAATATCTAGCGTATTCCCATCACTTTTGACCTCCACCTCCGTAGTGACTGCGTATTCCGATAGGGATGTGGTGCGTGTATATGTATTTACACATGGTGGTATATGGGTAGGTGTATATATTACAAGGCCATCAGCCCTCACGATTACAATAATAATGAAAAGTCCTTACCTACAAAACAAGAACTCATGTGCAGTACCCCTGATGCAGTATTACATACCACTTGTAGTCGCTCGCAAAAGGAATAAAAGTATAAATCGTGGCTTGCTATAAATATGAGTTAGAATATCCTACTGTCAAAGCAACGTCATTAAGGTTAAGGTGTAAGATGATGAAAACCTAGCAGAGGGGAGGGGAAAAAAATGGACATTGCAGACTTGCACCTAATGATTCTGGGATCATGATCGAGAAAATCCTGCCCTCTTCGGTATATTAAGAGGTATTATTATGAGGGACACAATCAAAGCATGAGCTGAAGCTGCAGCTCATCTTGAGGTTGCTATGTGGATTTTTATATCTGAACGAGTATGATAATGGTCACGATGATTTTCCCAGTGATTAGCATCGATAATTTCCTGAGCACAGGCCGGATCAGGGTATTGCCACAATTTCAGATGCAGGGCATTGCCGTAGTGCCACCTTCTCTCATAGCGCTTTCGACAGAATGGAGTTTTCAACGTTTCCCTGGCGACGCGATTGAGAACGCACCAGAGACATTAATTATTCTCAATTAAAGTTGGCTATACAGGAAGCGTAATTGTACTTGTACCTCGCGTGAATTCTATGTGTGGATTAGGCTTTGCCTTAAGAGATTTCAAAGCCTGCAGACGCCGTCTCGTACCAGGGTGGACTTAGGCCACAGCGTCAATGGCAGCAGCTCGCCATCGACGCTCCTCATTAGAATAGGGGGGTACCATCCGAAAAAGCTAGTGGAAGGCATATTCCTGCTCTCTTGAGCATGGTCGAGATTCCCGGTGGAGAGGCGACGGATCTGCTGAGATTCCATGAACTTAGCGGAGAATGTCAATGACTGGCTGCTCCCGCTCAAATTATTCTCGGACCCGAGTTTTCATCCACTCTCGCACTTTTCGTATCGTACTGTAATACTTATTACGAGCCTTCTGCGCAATTTCGTACGTTGTGGAACCACGTCCGCGCTCATATATGCCAAATCGTCTGACTACTGCCGCCTGTAGATGCCGCCAATCCTTTAGAGCAGACTGAACCTTATTATTATTCTGAATTGCTGCCTCCTGTGTGTCAGTCAAGTCGATAGGCCAATCAGGACGAATGCTTCGGGTTAGACTAGTAGCAGCCCGAAGAAGCTGATTCTGCAGTTGCGTGCCTAGAGCAGCAGCTATAATGTTGCTAGAGAAATAAGTCAGTATATAGTTCTTTCAACAAACGCTCTCGTCAGCATGCTGCGTGAGCTAGAGTTTCTGGTCAGACATAATATAGCCTGTCTCTTAATTAGCTAATCCCTTAGACTAACAGAGCCTGCAGGTCTGATCATATACCACTCAAATCCATTGCCTCAAGTGCGCCTCGACGGAGCATATTAGTTTTTAGATCTTCTCTAATTCTAGTGAGCAAGCCAAGATGCTTCAACCAGTGGACCATTATGTCATATATTGCGTCAAAGAGCAGAGCATCCAGGTCGTAGCTGCGAAGAGGCAGTTCACCAGCGCCCAGAGGCATCTCAAAGCTATAAATCTGAGTCGCTGAATGGACATCCATGTGGCCAAAAGCACCTTGACAGAGCATGAGGGCCAGAATCATAGTAAGCAGACATAGCATCAGGCATGTTTCTTGAGGCACTTCTAGAATTGTAAATATTGGACTACACTGCGATTCAGTAAAGACCATCCCCCACCATATCCCCGGGAAGATTCCACTTACAATGATTTCTTGACCCCTCTATATTCTTTCATATTGTCAGGTTTTATCTCCACCATCAGTCATGGCGCATGGCCAATAGCAGGGTCAGGAAACAGCACCACCTGGAAATCAGAATAGCATAACGTAAGCAACGCTTGCACGCACTATGATGAATATCCAGCAAGTAGAATAAAGAGAGACAACTGCACCAGGTCCTATCCCTCATCATCCACATTCATAGTCCACAAAGTTTTGAGAAGCTGGAAGATTTCGTCACTTCATAGCCTAGGTTTCGGTAGGGCTTTAGTTCTGAGGCCATACTTCACCGTCAGATTCCTTCGACCCTACCTTCTGATTAGAAAGGCTGTTGTAGCGTAGCCAGTACAGTAGTCGGGTGCTTACGTCAGCCATGGGCCTTTTCAACGACTGTGGGATGCTTAACCTGGTCTTCTGCTCCCGTATCAACGTCCACACATTGTGGTAGGTCTGCAGCGTGGACGCTGCGTCGATCCAGTCACAACACGTGGTGAGGGTGTAATCCCAGAAGTTATAGATCTTCACAGTGCACAGAGGATGCTCTTGCATCAGACTAAGAGGATCACGCTTAGTCTCCTTGCAAAAGCTGCAGAGTGTAACCTACATTAGCCTTGTATTCCACAGAAAAACCATGCCCTCCATCAATAAGCGAATGAGACAGATGACCAACTGGCTCCAGAATTCCCACACCCACTCATGGAGATTGCCCTTGTATTCTCGCTCTCGGATGGCGATCGGGTCAAGCTCACGCTCTCTTTGCAGCCAGTCCACCGGAGCCGAAACATCTTTAGGGACTCCAGGCTGTGTCATGGACATGAGCCCCGACAGGACTTGGCTACCAGTCTCCGCACTGTATCTTTGTGACTGAAAGTAGTGTTACTTAGCAGATGGTGGTAAACCGTTCATGTGTGGCCGGACTTTGGGCATCATCTGTGTTGATTGCCTCTCCACGCAGATATCCGAATGTAGCCAAAGCTCGCTGGTTTCACAAACAGAACGGCAGCGGTTATCCGCGTCCGTGAATCCGTGGGATGTTCTAAGAACGGAAAAGAGACATATATACCGACTGATATAGTATCACCAATCACCAATCCGACTATGGCAAGGGGAGAACTGTAGAGGGTTGCTTCAAAGATCAGACCTGTTGTATGGTCATCCGTGGTGGAGAACCTGTCTGGATAGGTGTACGTCGTAATGCATTCAGTATTTTTTATGAGAGTAGCGAAGTAGACTTATTTATCTCTTCATTCTCGTACTCTACATACTGAAGGGCGCTATAAGTGTCCGGTAAGAATCAATATGCTACTCTCTCCTTATCCCGAGACAGTCGTCATTCTTTGACCCACCTCCACGACGGTTTAGGGTTTACGAGATACCATGTCGGGCAGTAAGCCGAAGAGGCCGGAATCAACCATTAATTTCTCGGTCTTAGGGCTGCTCCATTGGGGTACTATAGGCTAGGTCACTCAAGTGGAGATATTCGTGACACTCCGGCCGTAGAATGGCTGGCACGTGGCAGCCAGGGAAGGTGGGAGAGCTGCGGAATGTAGCAGCGAAGTCATGTAAGCGGCCAGGGACCACAGATGTGGCAGGGCAACAAAGATTAAAATCCATGCGCCGTGGCCAGAGCCCATAATCTTTTCCTAATGGGGTGGAAGACTCGCCCTATCGGGAATCCCTGGAACTCGTTGCTAGTTACCGTAGATAAGCTTGCCCCTAATTCAGTAATCAGATTGCCAATTCGAGTCAAACTTAGGCAAGTGGCAGTTATAGAGAACTCCATAAGCAAATCAGAAAGTGGGAAATGCACGCACCCATACCTATTATTCAAGGGAGCTATGGGACTGGCGAGGCACTCCTGCCCTGAAATACAGATCAGGTTGCTGAATGGGGTGGAACTCCAGAGAAGTCAGACTAGAAGCACGTGAAACAAAAGCTGTCAAGGTATCTACTGGTAAATATAGGCATGAGTTGTGTGTAGAATAAACGTTTCGCTGGTAGACAATCCTGGTATATAGTATGCTGTGTCAAACAGAACATGTCGTATCCAGATGGCAGTGGCGTGACAATACAGCCTCGCTGTGCAGGGATCCTTATGATGTACATGTACAGATTCAAAAGTGTTTGCATTCAGAAGCTTGAAGACCTCGTAAGGTTACTGTATATTAACTTCTTGATTCCTTCCCATTCAAAATTATTTTAGTTTCGGACCCGAAATCTCTGGAGGCTACACGTCTACCTTACCATAGATCCCTTGTAGGTATCTTTCCGTTACAGTAACCATAATCCTACAGATTATGTGAAGTGCTGAGTTACAGCACATTCGATAACGCCAGACAATGCATCGGATCCGCATGTGGCAGCCTCCACTGCCCAAAAAGCCGAATCGATCTCGTCATAGTTTGTCTTCCGGTACATGCTCCTTCTCTGCGTGCCTTTAACCACATCCGCCAGGCCATTTGTGCCGTATGTGTGCCAATTATCACTTTACTTTACTTTATTCCTCAGGCTTTTCGCGGCCGTAAGTTGCATGTAGCCCCCTAGCTAATGCTATCAAATCGCGGTTGCCAGTGATCACATGTATAGAACCCCCTTTCCTCTTCTCCCTCCTATTCCTCCACCGTGAGTCTCTTCGTCTGACTAATAGATTTGAGCACCACTTTGATTACTTCCATGTTTGGTATCCATGGTCCTGCAGTACCATCGATTGGTCTGCCTTCGGAGTCGAGCCTTATAGACGTCCGGCCAGTGCGTAAGATAAATCTCCCAATCCTTCTCCCATCGCGTGAATCATTGGTTGTCGATGATAATCCCACTGTTTGTAATGTAATAGAAAGACTTCCCGCGGAGGGTCAATCATCACTTGACTTGACTTGACTTGACTTTATTCCTCAGGCTTTTCGCGGCCGTAGGCTGCATGTAGCCCCCTAGGTAGTGTTTATCTGACAGTATTTCCGAGACAGTTATGAACGCAAGACATGATCCTGTTACATGAGAGGTACCCTTAAAATCCCTTTGATATCCCATAGCAAACATGGTCCCATCACCGAGCCGGGGCATGTCAGCGACAGCCTGGTCCATCTTCTTCCCCTTTGACCTCCACCCATGGTCAGTGCCTGTTGCAGGATTCGAACCCACGAGACTCACGCGATCCAATCCTATGAACCAAAGTTGGGACCGGGTCAATCATCACCGGTGATAAAATCGAGGTATAATTTCTCTCATTGGATGATTCCAGATACCATTATCACCACGAGGCTCCACTCGGATTTATTAAGATGGAACGGCTAGACAACTATGTAAGACAGATCACCCTGCACTGGATAAATTCTACACAGACTGATCACGGATACTTTTATGTTAGATGCGGAAAGAGAGAACGAGTAGGAATCGACTATATATGGTACGATTCGTAGGCGCGGTGGGCGTACGGACTAGAAACGTATATATGGCCCCTGAGGCTATATCGGCTCTTGTGTGCACTCAGAGCAAATTAACCAATAATCACTACGACCAGGCTCATATATGAACCGATATGTGGTGCTCAGTGGATCTTACTGTTCACGGTCGTACACTTACCCCTATGTAATCTCAATCACGGCCACTGTATGCTCTGTATCTTACCATCACGCTTTCTATCAGACCGGCCAATGGCCGAGCAAGGTCTGGTAATTAAGAATCAGGTATACCCATCTCGTCACGGTGCGGTGGGAGCTATAGTTACTCAAAATGCAGCTATTTAAGAACTGAATGAGCTGGTGGAGCTTACCCTGAGGCGTATGACGAAGCTTCATGTTTCGCATTCTGGGGCAGATAAATGACTCAGGTATCTGGTTTTGGGAGATTCAAGCTTGCAACACATCGATGACATAAAGACGAGTCCGCTCGACATGTATGTTAGTTTACATGTAGCTTGCTAATCTTTTGTGAACATTTCGTTTGGCCCCCAGACAACATCCTCTATCGAAATTTCCGAAGCAATCTGATTGAAGGCGTATAATTTCTGCCGTCGAACTGGCGTTCTCTTATGCCACTTGGTGTCAAAACGTCCGTCAGAACATGTCTTTCTCTTTGATATAGTTTCTATATCAAAGGAAACACGCTTTCGTGTGCCAATATTGGACATGGACAGAGCGACATGGTACCAATCATTGCGACACCGTACCAGTGCGAGTTATTCTAACTGCAGCAGTGGAGACTTTCCGTTGACTGCGACGAGTCACACTTCGGATTTCTCATGGGCAATCTTTCAACTATATAAACGGGACATCCCACCACGACGAGACTCAATCATATCTATATTCTACAGGCTGAGAACAGTATACTTCAATCTCAATTCAAAATGAGTCGACGACGGAGCGCCAGATTGGGCCACAACAAGGCGATCAGCCGTCCGCCAGTCCTTGTTTTTGATGGTGAAGACCAGACAAATGCAGACATGGAGGATAGGGAACCTCCCTTCAGCTGTGCGGAAAGAGTTTAAAACCCCCGGATGGACAGCATCTTCGTGCAATTCCCCCGCACGTACGGAGATGGATATTCTGGAATAAAGATAGGTGATATTTCCTGTCGGCCAACATTGGTCAAGAAAATGGCCAATGGTGGCACTTTTGAAAAAAGAGATCTTGTGCGGCGAACAAGTCATCCAAATTTGGTGAACCTCACGGACGTGTCAGTCAACAAGGACGGAATCTACTTCAGTTATGAGAGAACGGGAGCTTCCTTGACAGAATTGCTCCCATTTATAAGGGGGGATGAAATCGCAGTGGGCAGTATCTGCAAGAAGGTCTCAAAGGACAAACATCACTATTGCTAATGTGACTACTGACTAATGGATAGATCTTGCACGGTTTGATGTATATCCATGAAGTTCTGAACACCAATCATGGAGATTTGAAATGCGACAATGTACATGTCAGTGAAGACGGCGAAGTCAAAATTGGTAATTCATTGCGCAAAGGAATACGCACGACCAAAGTCGCTAATGCATCGGTAGGAAATATTGGGGAAAGCCTGATTCAGCTTGGAAACACTGGTGATTCTGCGCGCGATGTGGAAGCCGTGTACAAAATTGCGGCTACTCTGCTTGGTACCTCAAGCAGCTCGAGTATTGTTAACGTATCAGGACTAATGGCCGATCACTTCACTAACTTGCCGAACGATATTTCTCCCCAGGATGTTCTCAAGGTACGGAGACTGGCAACTCCATTATGGCTCCATGGATCTAACGATTGGATAGTACCCTTTTTTTCGAATCAGCCAAGATTCTTGGTATCTATCGCACCTTGGGGTGATACACTCATTCGTTGCCCGTACCCACGCACAGATGAAGCCGGGCAGCCATGAGGAGGCCGCCGAAGAGGACAGAGAAGAACACGTATAAGAATCAAATATCGTTCTTGCTCGCAGCGGTTCGTCTGCGCAGCCATTCAATCGTACCTTTGAAAATTTGGTTTCATTGAGAATGAATATTTCCTAAAATCAGATAGCCTGAGCCACTTGTCCGTCCGCAGAATGCGAAACAGAAAGCTTTGTCATATCACTGTGTTTAGCTCCACAGCCCCACTGACTTCCTACCCTAGGCCTATTAGAAAATTCTGTGCCTGAATCTGCACGCACCTGTTTTCATCTGCGATGGGCGTACTCTCTAACGATGTTCTACTGTATTCGGGATTACAGTTACATGCTTCATGAGATATCTGGATTGTTTCGATCGGCCACATCATTAGGCGTGAACAATGGTGACCACGCAAAGAAAGTTAGTAGCCTTTCCAGCTGAAGTGTTACAGCAAGTATTTGAAAACGTAAGAAGCCTCTCTTCACATAGACATACTCCGTACTGATGGTTTAGCAGATATCGAGATCCGACATATGGGCAGTCTATCACACTTCTCAAACTCTGCGAGTTCACGCAGTTCGACTACTTTTCCGGGAGACATTCATCAAGTTCCAGAAGAACGTCCCCATATCCTTGAACTTCAGGAGACTGCCCGTGAGGACAATATTGATATATTATTGAGGGAGTTATCGCATATACGAGACCTGTATCCAACCACATCTTCATACACGAGTTCCACGAGTTTACTTGACTTATTGGGACGAATCCCAAACTTGAAGTGTTGTGTGTACGGTGACTCCTATCCCATTTATATATAACTGCTATAGAATTCTACATGGCTCGTGTTGATGCTGACTATTTGAAGATTTGATATGGGCACAGACTACAGAATCTCAGAGCCTAACATGTGTTCCGCGCCGAATTTATCCTCCCGCCTCTGGCCCTCTTGCTCCTTTCAATCGTTGCAACGCCTTATCATGGACGTGACTTGCACTTGGACGATGCTAACCTTGCCCGCTCTTTGTGACTTGTTAATTTACTGCGAGAACATCGGTAGCTCTTCTATTTTGATAGACCTCACGACGCTACCCCAGCTATCATCTTTCGAATTAGAAGAGTACGCAGGCGAGGGCTTAACGCCTTTGGGGGTCGTCTCAGACAGTAAAGAGGGTTTGTTTCACGATATCCAATATCGAATTGAGCTTCCTCCAAAACCTGGGACAAAACGTCGAAGAGATCAACCTGTTCTCTTGTGTCATTTACCCGGAGGGACATCACTCCAGAGTTCAGCTTCCACCTCTGAGGTCTCCGATTTTGATGAATGATTCAATCACTTTCCTTCCCTTTTTGTTTCCAATCAACATCTCCTGCTTGGAAAAAGTATCCATCACGAGTTAATCGTGGGTACAGCAAATTATTGGCGCTTTTGAATTTGGAAGAGGGTACCACCACAGAGCTGTCCAATCGTGATGATTCTCTCGTTCCTTTCGCAAGCCGGATCTCTCACTTAGTTGAGACTCTTGAGTGGCCGGTGGACTACAGAATTTGGAATGATTGGATTTAGTAGCAACTATAACGATGGATCTGGTACAATGTGCTTATCAGATGTATCACGTTCTGTCTGAGCTAGTCATTCGTCCTTACCATATTTGCAGCCGCTTGAGGAACATCAGTGAAAACTCTTCGGTCAGACCATAGTGCAGCTTCCCTCACTTTGATACCAACGGTCGTCAGCATTGACCACAAAAATTATCTACTAAACAAGCTGAGTGTTTGCGTCGCCCCACCGTTTCGGCATAGGAGTGTGTTTCTCGGTTCACTTCAAGTGTAGCTAAGTCACAGGCATCCGTAGGAAAGTCAAACACAAATCACAAATGAGATCGAATCGGCCGAACTCGAACGATTCAGGGTCTTTACGACATACGATGATACTGAATTCAATGAGCTAACTTTACCCCGATAATGGCCTGGGTAGCGCTCCGCTGGATGGGGTTGAAGGATCTGATTATCCACGGTGAAACTGTTCCGTGCTTTGTGAAAGAACACCACACGGATGCTGCGTAGTCCACCGTGGGTGTTACGGCCGCCATGACCAATTGACGTGCCGCATCCGGGGTGAGTCCACGCAGTCGCTTCAATCCCAACGCCGCTTGTATGGTATCGTATATAGTAAATTTACACAATGTGTAAGAGAATTGGGTAGAATCTGATGGAAGTTGACCCGCAAGACAGTCCGTTGGTGACTTCAGTTTACCAAAATTCCTTCAGCCTGTCCACATCCTCGTTGCCAGACGCCGCCTCGTTAGGGGTTTTTCTTCGGCTTGGGGAATATCTTTACGGACGATAACATCGGCGAACTCCTGCTTAGGCAGGGTTCTGTTATTTGCGGACAAACAGCAGCCTTTTGGCACCCGACAACACCCTTTTGTGGTCTTGCATATTACAGTAGTAAGTTGGACGCCAGTCTGTCCATTAGATGACGGAGCTGATGATCTTTTGGTTTCAGTTGGAAAGACTTGGCTACTTTGGACATCAACAAATAGCAATTTGAGTGCTATGAATGCCACTGACGATCAGGGTGGACAACTTATTCGACTCGCACAGCATCTGAAGCCTCTTTACCATAGTCATTTCTCTCGGAAGTTCCCTTTTACCATCTTTTAGACCCTGGCGGCTTGAGAGTAGGCACACATGTTTCTTTGTCGATATACGTAGTGTCTCCGTCAGGGCACAAAATGTTTTTAAAAAGAGGGTGGGTGTCTGAGAGAGCATATAACATGAAGAATCAGACTTGGTGACAACGAAAATCTTATTTTCGTCCTTGCTCCCCTGAATCACCATTCTCTATTCCCAATGCCTACCAATCAGACATCTACCTTGGCTACCTATTAATATTCTTCGCAATTATGTGCAAATGCAAACACATTTTCTAATATTCTGAACCAACTTTTCTAAGCCCCTATATCTCAATACCCAATTCCTCACACGATTTGACCCCAAGAATGCAGTTGCTAGTAAAACGCAAACAAAAAGAAGCAGTACCGTGGGCCTTGAACATGAAGCTAGCAACAAAGAATCCCTCTTTGTCGCTGTGAATAACTATACATTCATCACTCCGTCAGAAAGACGGCCACCTTCTGGTACAGATCATCCTTCGCTCGTTCCTGAACAGATCCCTTCTTATACGCTTTGTCAAAAGCATGCTCGCACCCGTCATACCGGTGCATCTTGACACATTTTGTCGTCGCCTCCATGATTTTAGTTCCAAGTGACTCCCCTTCAAGACACAAGCGGTCACAAGCACCTGTGGCGAGAAAAATCCTATCCGAGAACTTCTCAACCGGGATTAAGGACGATGAAGCAAGCACACTCTTCAAGACTTCGCGGTTTGGATAATAGCACTTCACGAACGCATCCAGCAGTTCGACGGGAGTAACATCATTTGACATATCAGGGGCAATCTTCTCTGTAGAAGCTTGAGCCATATCTGTCGGAGGATAAACAGCGATGACATTTTTAAATGTTCCTTGTGGAAAGAGCACCGAGCTGATGACCAGAGACATGAGGCCGCCTGCGCTAAAGCCTGAGATTGAGAAACGGGAAGCATCGAACTTTGCTGGATGCGCAAGGGCCCATCGAACAGCATCTTCAGCGTCGTGAATGGAAGATGGGAATTGATTCTCGGGTCCGAGGCGATAGCTACAATCCAGCACTGCGAACCCGGTTTTCTCGGCGATGAATCTGCAGAACTCGTCGTCACTCCCGTGTAGGGGATTCACGAATCCGCTGCCATGGAAGTTGATAAGGACTGGAGCTGGGGCACCGCGATTGAGTGTATTGTAGGCGTAGATACGAATGAACCGCCCTTCATCCCGCGAGGGGATTTGGAGGACCTCATCAGGATGCGCAGTAACACTGAATGCGGCCAAGGCACCTGCCCGAATGGGGTTTGCGATCTCCAGGAGGTCGTTCAAGAAGGACATTGCGGCGTGGTGGTAGTTAGAATGAGATAATAGACAGATAGTTAAGAATAAGACAGGATTAGTAGACATTATGATTGGAATCGTGGCTCTATTTAAACGCTGCATTTCGGATACTATTAGCAGGAACATTGGCAAGATCCCGGTCTTGTTTATCCGTGTGCGAACAAAAAACCACCCTACTCATCGTGACTCATGCATTTGGACCAATTGGAGCGATCCGTTCGGGCCGGCGCAATTAATAACGGTGTGTTTAGTGGCGCGGACACATAGCTGGCCTGGTGACCGAAAGGAACTGAATTGCTCCGTAGCCGAACAAGCGATTTCATCGTCATTGAGTCAATTCTGGAGCACCTCGTTTCAATACTTGGTATCGGATATTCACGGCGGTGAGTTCACCCACAAGGCGTTTTGGGGCGCCCGGGGTGGGGGGAGGTTGTGTGCTGGGGGAGCCACTAGTACAACTCAGAATCCATACCGGGGGGCTGTTGTTTAGATGTGTACGCAACAAGGGGAATGGTTGATAATCAAGCCCTAAGCCAGTTAAAATATCTGCTTTGAACCTTTCCTCGTCATTTGTGGTGGATTTCCATATCTTTATATAACCGCATATAGGAAGGAGGACCTATACATAGTCGACCCAAACAAGCTTCACCAAGCAACGACAACCAACATTTGATTCACATAATCCCTTGAAGGAAGCCAGACAATATATCATTTATATCAGGCAGCAAGATTGCAAAAAGCCTAATACCAAGAAACTAATCATTTATTCCAATGCTTTAATAATCAGTCACTCCCAGAACATAAACATATCTAAAAATGGTCGAGGCTGGACGTGATACTGTACTATTTTCAAGACAAGCACCTTCAGGATCAGCGGTGTAATTTCCGTAATGACGGCGAGACCTTTCTGCATCAAATGCATTTACAAAGTCATGCTGCGGCGGTCCATCGCCTCATCACTGGATCCCAGGGACATTGTAATGTGTTGGAGTGCAGCTAGGGATTGATGCCCAAAATTTTCACTGAGAAATTGGTTTGTGAAAAGGTCGGAATGCAGAGCATACGTAAAGTTGGATTGTCTGTGTAACAAGCCCACTGAAGGAGTTGCTGATATATCTTTGTGGAGCGGGCCACTATTAACTTTTATCCGTGATTGGCAGTTGGGGACAAATAGAATGAACGAATCAGCCGATCTAAGGGGAAAAAAAGCATCCAGCCCTGTTTCGGTCAGGTGGGCGCTAATTCCAGATACGGTATAGTGTTAAAGCTACATGACGAGGTGAGGACGAATGGGACCAACCAGGGACGAGGTCCTCCGATAGTGTAGATGTGACGCGACACACCTCAACTTCTTTACGAGCTTTACAAATTTCCTGAAAAGAGGATACATACTATCCTATACTAGAATGTATAGCGCTGGATGATTTCTCCAGGGGTGATTATGAAGCTACAAGTTCCTCCTGGTGAATAAGGTCGCGAAGCTATTCCATTAGCTAGCTACTGCTATGATGGTCCGGATTATACCTCAAGCGCGCTCTCTATATCATTCGATTCTGGCTTGACATATTAGCCAGCTGCCAGAGCTTTTCGGAAAGCTTAAGAAGCGAACGTCTGCTTTGGTTTGGGGTGGTTGGTGATCTGGGGCTGGATTCAGCGGGAGACCTTATGACTGCTCTGAGAGATGTCAATAGTGGAAGAAGGGCCAAAAGTGTGGGCGGTTCCGTTTCTATAGTCGTCGAGCTCAGGTTTTCGGCATCCTGGGATGCTGAAACCCGAGTTCTACCTGCGCAGCCACAATCCACTAGGCAATCAACTATTGGCGCGGTGATACAGATAGGCGATGGGCAACCAATAGAGGCTAGCTATCAGTCCATGCCAGTATGCTTTGAGCATGGGGTGATGGCGTAGGGCTTGTCACTAGGTTATGTCTGGTCACAGATATAGTGGCCCAGTCCAATCACTGCTACCTACAGATGCTCTTGAACGAAAACTTCGACCATCACGGTGGTGTGTTGCCGGGATATGGCGTAGGGTAGGTGGTTTACCATTTTGTCAAGATTAGCATCATAAACAACAGAGGCACTGTGAACAACACATATCTAGGGAAACGGTCAGCAAAAGAAGAAGCTTAATAATAGAAGCGCAGCCCACTTACTGCTATAAGGATTATGCCAAGTATAATTGAGTCTGGCTTCATTGTGTCTTGCTCTGTCAAAGTCCTGAACCAGGAAAGGGATAAGTTCCTGTGCTCATCTCGATAACAACAATGGATGTTAGCTTGATATACAGTACCCAGTTCGACAAGAAAAGGGACAAAGACAGAGAAGCATTAACTAAATTCAATGGTATGATCTCTGGTCTACCTACGTACCTTGCAGACGGCCTAACGAAACTTTTTTAGTGAGGAAATAGAGACATCCGATGCATCTGATCGTAGGACAGGGTTATGATAATCTATTTGTTTTCGCCACAAACAACAATCATAACTACGACGACTGTGCTGGCAAACCATGCATACTACTCCCTATAGACCATTAAATAGTAGATATACTGGGTGTTTCTACCACCCCTATAGTTTCTGCTTTTAACGCAGCTTATTCAGCTTAGGGACAATCAAAATAAAAGCTAGACTCTCACCACTCCTTTTATAAGCTTAGTTAGCCTCTAAGTATAGGTTATATTCTTATCTATATAACTAATAGGGATATTCATATCATATAAATAAGTTATAGTAGCTTAATAAGTCTTTAACTATGATTTAAGTATAGCAAACACATCAGCATTGTCATACCATTTGCACTCATTATTTAAGTAAAGATTGTTAGTAATAGTAAGACTCTCAAGGGTTAGAGAAAGGCAATTATCTATTTTCTTAGTTAGATTAGTCAACTATATTCCTATAAGGAATATAAAAGGTAAAGTAAGCTTCTTTAACTTTTTGATCTCATTGCACCTGGCCCAGGTCAGGTAGGAACCGTGCACTATCTTGCACCAGAAATGGAACTTGAAGCGTACGATGGAAAGGTTGACATTTGGGCAAGTGGCATTGTTGGTTGTGAAATTTTCCTTGGTCGCCATCCGTGGCCATTGTCCGTAAATCCATGGCGCTCTGACAAAATTCCAAAGGCTTGATGACTCTAAAGAGCGTCACTCCCAGTTCCTGCAGTCTTTGAAACGGAACTCACAGAGCCAAAGGGATTTTATCGCGCTGTCTCTGATTGCAGATATGTTGCAATGGGACCCCAAAGCAAGACCATCATCTCACGCATTAGAACATCGGTGCTTTTTGGGTGTTATGGATCACGAGTTACAGGACAACGTAAAACCACAGAAACTGGATAATAAAGAATAATATGATAGGCTTAATTTCGCAAGTAACAAAGCTTGTCCACATTAAACTATATAATGTGCTGCTTTGGTTGCTAAGTACATGTAGAGGTTACTGGAAGTATATGTCTAAACACTTTGTTCGGTTGGTGTTTAAAACGTGACGATCTAACAGCCCAGGATGTCAGCATCCCAGGATGTCGAAACCCAAGCCCCGCCTGGGTAGCCACGACGCATTCGGCCTTCGGGTCAACAAATGTCTTGAAACAATACCAAGGCAGGATAAGCGATACAATCAAATATCCAGAGAAAAATCTGCTCGAAGTGATTGATAACGAGGACATATCAAATGACTGTTTGTGTATCTGTTGAGAATCCCTCTAAATTCTTCTCCAACAACTTAGAATCTAGCTTCTCAACATCATTCTAATGATTCTACCATCTGCATCGCAATTGAAATCCACTAGGAACCTCTTCTGTTTACTTTCAAAATAGACTTGGGTCGTTTCGTTTCCATCTTGAAAGTTGACGACATAGCTGTACTTGAGGCCTTCTGAGCAGTACGGAGGCTCTCCTATACCGATTATATATATGGTTGGAGGGAGAAAATCTGCTTAGTGTCATAAAATGAAAACTGTGAGGTAGGCTGAGCGGTATCCTTGAAGGAAAGCAATCGAAGTAATTTTCTGTCGTTAAGCAGAAACGGATCCTCTGGGCTTTCGATTTCCGAAACATTAAGTGTAATACCCCAACGAAATTTGATCTCTCTCGTGCGCGGGTTATATTTATAGGGACGATGTAGGCACTCCAAGAACAATTTCCAGCGATAGTTGGGGTCTGCAATTCTATCACCACAATGAATTGTCACATAGATGTTTTTCTCCCCGACTTTGTCGAGCGTCGGACCAAAAAGGAACGGGTTGCCCTGAAGCCGCGTTATTTCCTGGATCCATTCATCGCTCTTGAAGATCGCATTCCACAATTTGCGGTGTTTGCTGTGTTCCGATGAAGCAAGAGATGGTATTGGTTGTCGAAAAGCCAAAATATTGTCCCAAACTTCGCGAGAAATGTTCCCAAACATCATGAATCCCTGGGTTGTAGTATTTAGAACAAATCTGAACAAGCAAAATATTTCTTAAAGCTGAGAGCTTGTTTGGAGGATGACATTGTTATATATCTATCCACCCACCATGAATCCGTGATTGACTGCTTTCCGGTGGGCGCTCATGCTTTCACAATTTCGAATCAAGATCATGATACATTCTCGCAGCCCCGCCCCCCCCCCTCCCCCGGGATCTCTAGATCGAAACATCACATCCGACGTGACTGCTGTCACTACAATTAGATCGCCGGATCTTAGGAAAATCCTTTGAATAATGCTGTTTGTGCATTGCCTGTTCTTTAGCAGATTTTATACTCGACCGGTCAGATGGAACTCGTAAGCGTGACAAGTCTAGAATAACCATTCCAAACAGCTTGCGCAACCTTTAAAATTCGCAATTCTGATGTTCACTCGTTCTCTGTTGTTCTTGTTTATCATTATGGTCAGTTTACTTCTCTCCTTCTTCTTTTCTTTTTACCGTTGTAAGAGCATACCAAGAGTGAAAGCACTTCAATCGGGCTGCATCCTATACGGAGATGGGGGAGAATATGGAGGTAAACCTACGAAATGGAATCTAACCAACACGAAACATATCACACACTAAACCCAAATGAGATCACTAACTGGAACCGAATAGAGGCGGCTGACACTAAACCTACTGCAAAAAAGTAAAATCGTTGGGTTACGTATCAATTCCAAACTTCGAGCGGGATCATCTAGTGATACCCAAACGTGAAACACTTACTGTAGGACCTCAAACGGGAGATCACCCCGAACGGGAACGGGACTCGCACTAGCCCCAACTCGCACCAACAGCGTACGTTTCCGTTTCGGGTTAGTATGCGCTCTCGTCGATGATAAACCCGTTTGGTTCTGCAAGACATCCCGTTTGTTGCTAGCACCAGTTGGAACGTCGGAAGAGAAATTAGCGACAACAAACGATATCACTTTCCATACGAGACACGATTACATAGTGACGCTAATCGTTGATAAACCGCATAACGGACGTAGAATGAAAGTCGCCCAAAGCATTGTCAAGGGTGAGACTGGAGATGGAATCACTGTCTGTACCATATATAAATATTCTCGTCCCAAAATCTGAAAATTGCTGTATATCTTTATGGCATGAGCCACAATCCTCCGGTTGCCTGATCTAAGCAGCGACCATTTAAATCACAGTGATTACAGATATGGAATATTTCTCTTTCAGCACCTCTATTACCCCCCCGGGCTAATTGAACTTGGGGGAACAATTATCTCACAGACTTGTCTAGTCCTAATCGCAGGACTGCATTCCTACATAACGGTAGTCTCTAAAGAACAAAAGAGGGCTCTTTCCGAGGCAATCCCCGTCGTGATCCAAAACTTCATCACTGCCTACTTGGTTCACTTTTCCATTTTGGAAATATTGTCCTGGTATCGAGGAGTTGGGTTTTTGGGAGCTTCTCTTTCTGAGGTGATGGCATCCCGACCCAGCGCGAGGAGAGCGGCTAAAGAATTCTCCATTGCGATTGCTATCTTTGAATTGCTCTTCTATTTTACTCATCGAATCCTGCACCAGCCGTCCTTATACCGAAAGATCCATGCGACTCATCATAAGTTCGAGGAGAAGTACCGGAAAGGTTGCCTTTAGCGGCATTTTTTACACACCCTGCGGAATTTTTATTTGCCTATATCAAAGCAAAGCCGGACGTCAGTTCTATCAATGTTACGAATCCTCCTGCTGATCAAAGTGCTAGCATGCTTTGGCTGGGTATCAATTTTTAGACTCGGCTTCCAGGCTCGATAAAGCTAGACAGAGGCTGGTTCATGTCGCTGAAGAGAACGATATAGACTTAGTTTCTCTCTTCGGAGGAATAAAATATCATCTTTCAAAAATGCAACGCCGAGGTTTGTTACAAGATGACTTTCTGCCATAGTATGACGCGAGGGGTTTCATTGTTGATATTGCCAGGTGATTTCTCTCATTCACACCAAGACTAGCATATCTCAAAGCCTAATCACATACCGGATACCTTATACATCAACCCGAATTTGCTGCACAAGCAGACCGAACCTCGAAATGGAGATCTCTCTAGTAAAGGCTTTGCTGACAGGCGTGAGAGGCCGGCTTTGGGTGACCTGGAACAGAAACCGAGCAACAAGAGTTCATAATCTACTGATGCTATACAAGATCGAACGAGTTTAATACAATCATATAGGAAGCTTTCACCCGCTCACAACCGGAATGTATTTCTCCGCCGTCAAATCAGAAAGGGTTTCTGATCCGAACGAGCAGGAACTGGTTTGCTTACAGGGTTATGTTGAAGCTTTGAGTAGTGTGGAGGTCTTGACAGAGGCTGTTTCTTATATCCAACTGAATTCATTCAAGCTATCGGTTTCCGTTTTCCCAAACCGCAATTTCCACCGCTGTAGACCAAAATAATATCTCTTGCAGCCTCCGCGTCCAACAACTGTTTCATTAAAACAAAATAAAACCAGACTAGAAACATATGGAGAAGAGGTCACACTAGCTTGAAGTTTCAATGAATCTTGAATTAGTCTATGAGACCTTGAAGAGTGTACCAACATCATGCACTGCGACATTAGCATGCACTCTCTAAATGACAACAAGTGCCTTTAATTTAAATTGCTCGTATGACAGTGTCTGTATCCGTCCAAGGTCAGTACCATGAGATTCCTTTCTAACTAGGAGAGGCAATCAATATCAGACTTCCATAGGTCCGGACTAAATCCCTACTCAACGCGAATGCTGACTTTCCCGATATGCGACCCAGACTGAACATACTCATACGCTTTAATCACCTCCTCACGAGAGAAGTGGAATTCCTTCTGAACAGCCAGTCGCAGCCGAGCATTAGCGACAAACCGCACGACGTCTTCCAGCATCTGCGTAGGGCCGACCTGCACCCCGCGAACGATACAGCCCTTAGATAGAGCCAGAGCAGCGACATCCGGCATTTCGGACTGTTCAGCTTTTGACAAGAATCCAATAATGGAAATAACGCCCCCCAAGGCTATAGCTTTGATGCTTTGCGCGATCGTACCAGAGCCACCGTTCTCAAGGATGTGATCGACTCCACGTCCTCCAGTGATTTCTAGCGCCTTGGCTGCCCAGTCGGGGTCCTTTTTGTAATTGATAACATGGTCCACTCCCCAGTTCTTCTTCACATAGTCCAGCTTCTCATCGCTTGAGGACGTAATGATCGTTTTGGCGCCTGCAGCCTTGGCCAGGATGAGTCCGGTAATCGAGACACCGCCGGTTCCTGAGAATCTCTATCAATATTTTCTGCCCGTGATAGTAGTAGAGTGTGGACAAAAATAGCCGCGCATGTTACATACCTTGGAGCAACACTACTTGCCCTGGCTTCAGAGGGAGCACACCATAGAGACTATTCCATGCTGTAACACCTGTACAAACCAGAGACGACCACTCGCTGTAGCTCTGGGGAGAATCCGACGGGACCTTCACCACAGATGCAGCAGGAGCGGCCACATATTGACGTAAAACTCCATCGACAGGTCCTCCGTGTCCGTTGTTCCAGTTCCTCTGCGGCCCATACAAGTTGGTCCTGTCGAAGGTAATAACCACTTTGTCTCCGATAGAGAGATCCTGAACGCCGTCGCCTACCGCGGCAATCTCTCCAGCGGCATCGGAGCAGGGAACAACGTCTTTCTTTACGGGGAAGGGGTACTGTGAGGTTGCAATAGCGATATCGCGGTAGTTTAGGGATATAGCGTGGACTTTGACAAGAACCTCCAACTTGGTGATCTGGGGAATAGACTCTGTATTTGATGAGAGGTCGCGGAAGCCGTTTTGGCCGCGGAGTCGGAAGACGGTTTGCTGAGACATTTCCGGTTTTTGATTACTAGAAATGATTATTATATTACCAATGACAGACTGAAAATCAAATGCGGGATTATTAGTAGGATTTAGTGTCCTTTGTATACGTGATGACTTAACTATCAGATACATGATCCAACCCCCGTATATTATATACTAGTTAGGCCGAACGTGCTTAGAAAATGGACCTCAAATTGACGTCATAGTTACCTTAGTAACCCTAACTTGGTTAACTAGTTAGTTAACGTATTTCACTAGTGAGTTGGCCACACTAGCGAGTTGGCCACTTTTACCCGAATACGCGTTCTATACTAATCCTTCACAACTCAACGCGTCAATATGTCACCAATTCGCCATAAAAATCCCAAAAATTCTGCTGAGCAAGAAGGACGAATCCTATTGGCTATTTCTGATTTAAAGAATGACAGAATATGCTCTATACGGAAAGCAGCAGAGATCTATAACATCTCACGGTCAACTCTTCAAAATAGAATCAACGGCATGCCATATCGAGCTGAAAAACGCGCCAACAATCATAAATTAACTCAATCTGAGGAGGATTCACTTGTTAAATGGGTGCTTGATTTAGATCGACGTGGATTACCTCCCCGGCACTCTCTCGTACGAGAAATGGCTAATTATATGCTTTTACAACGTGGTAATCAACAAATTGGTACAAATTGGGTAACCAAGTTGATTAAACGGCGTCCGGAGATTGATTCCAAATTCGCAAGGAAATACAATTATGAACGTGCCAAATGCGAAGATCCGAAGATAATTCAAGAATATTTTGACCGTGTACGAGCTGCTATATCTGAGTATGGTATCTTACCAGAAAATATATTCAACTTTGATAAGACTGGCTTTGCTATGGGACTCTGCACAACTGCAAGGGTTATTACTGGAAATATTCGATATGCTCCAAAGCTTTTACAACCTGGAAATCGAGAATGGGTAACTGCAATTGAAGCAGTAAATTCAACCGGATGGGCTGTGCCTTCGTACGTGATTTTCAAAGCAAAGAAAAACGTACGATTAGGCTGGTTTGATGAGCTTCTGGATGATTGGAGAATCAATGTTAGCGACAATGGCTGGACTACAGATCAAATAGGATTAGAATGGCTTAAAACCCATTTTATTCCCTATATTAATGGTCGTACAACGGGAAAATATCGAATGTTGATTCTTGACGGCCATGGAAGCTATCTAACACCAGAATTTGACCGTACGTGTACAGAGAATGATATTATACCAATCTGTATGCCACCTCATTCTTCGCATCTCTTACAGCCTCTTGATGTTGGTTGTTTTGCAGTTTTAAAGCGGCGTTATACGCAGCTTGTTGAACAACGAATGAGGCTTGGTTTCAACCATATCGACAAAATCGACTTTTTGACAGCATTTCCACAAGCTTGTACGATGGCATATAATGCTTAAACTATTCGGAATAGCTTCACAGCCACTGGATTACAGCCTTTCAGTCCGGATGAAGTTATTCAACGACTTAATATTCGATTAAAGACACCAACACCCCCTCCAAGTCGATCAAGTAATACACAATCTTCTTGCTTATAAACCCCTCAAAATATACGCCAATTTGTACGCCAGTCAACTACAATTAAGAAGCGTATAAGTGAGCGTACAGGAAGCTTAAATCAAGCAATTGATCAGGCAATTATGCGGATGTTAAAAGCCTACGAAACAACTATGAATGACCTCTTACTCGTACGGAAAGAAAACTACAATTTCCGAGCTGCGCATGAGAAAGAGAAGCAAAAGCGTAAGAGATCTAATAAATAGATATCTATTGAGTAAGGGGTTACTAGAGAAGAAGCTTAAGCGCTCGTACAAGGTCAGGTTGAGGCATCTCATACTGTTACTACTACTCCAGCTGAGCCAGAGCTCCAGCTTCTCAAGGAGTTGTACGCCGTTAATATCGCTGCAGTGGTTGTAACATTATGGGGCATAGAATTAACCAATGTCCTAATCGTACTAGTAGTTAGATTTTTGTATATATTTTGTATGTGGTTGAGAAATTGTGATTTGAAATCAATATAGAGAGTTATTTTTGGGTAAAAGTGGCCAACTCGCTAGTGTGGCCAACTCACTAGTGAAATACGTTAGTTAAGTTAGTTCAACTTAGAACCGCTTACTCAGCACGCCTCCCCAAAATCTCCAAAAATTTCCAAACCCCAACCCCCAACCCCCAAATTCCGAAACTCTTCATTCGAGACCATCCATTGTTTCCCTGTCCCCATCGTACAATTCCCGCTCCCCATTTTCCCTGCTATCAATACTCTATCGGAGGATTTGGTTTGTGACCAACCTTCATCCTTTAGGATCCGCTTTAGGTAGTGTATGGTTTTTCTCCTCGCTTGCGTCGGCCAAGAAATGATTTCAGCGGCAGATACGAAGACTGCCAGAAAGGCTGAGGCTCAGAGCGTAGAGAACGGAAGTCCAACACGCCCACAGGTATGCGACGTGTGCAGACGTTCCTTTGCTCGAGCAGAGCATTTGCGTCGCCATCGCAGGATCCGTAGGCTGACTCTTTCATTTGGAGGCTGAGATTTGAATTGGCTGTTTCTAACTCAGTGTTCCTATCTCCAGATACCAAGGAGAAACCCTTTGTATGTCCGTGTGGTCGATCATTCGCACGGAAGGATTTGCTTAGGAGACATGAGCGTTTGAGCCATGACATTCGTGACGGTGCGTGGCCTGTTGACAGTGAGTATACGCCGACACACTGTTATTCCTGCCATGGAAAGTCGGTAGTATCAAATAAACTGACCAATATGCGGTTGCTAGACTCTCCTTTAAGCCTGGGAGGCACACTGGAGATGAATATCGCCGCCCCTCCACATCTGCAGTTGGGATCGTCTAGTAACCGCGAGCGGGAACAAGCCACGACCGATTTACAGAGCTTCGCTGGACATAGTTATTCTGTCCCCAATGGGATTTTGCCAGAGTATGATGACCCGGTGATGGACTTCTCGCGTTTCTTGGATTTCGTAGGCTCCGATATTGACTGGACCACGATACTTCCCTACGGAGGAGTTGGTCAGCAGGAAGGGCAGCCCACTAGTACCACGAACTCAGTTCCCGATGACCAGGCGGAAATAAGTCGACATCACAACCATCTAAGAGTCCCAAATGGAGCGACTGATAATGGTATGTCACCCCAACCGGTTATCCTTAATCGTACATCGAGATTGACTTCGGCCAGATGAGATCTTTGGATCCAAGCAGATAAACGTTAATTGGCTCGTCACTGAACCACAAAGAAATGCAATCATCCAATCTCTAGAACCATTCGAGACTCGGTTGTCTGGGTTTCGACTACCATCAAGAATAGCGTTAGGGCGATATGTGGCTGGCTTCGTGGATGGCTACAGCGATCACCATCCAATGGTTCACATCCCGACCCTCACTATTGCGTCGTATCGGAAAACGCCAGAATTCATTCTAGCTCTTCTGGCTATTGGTGCGCAATATAGGTATGAAACCAAAGTCGCGAGCCGATTATATCAGGCAGCACGGTCAATCATCTTAGAACATCTATCCAGCGGAGGGCTTTCGTCAAATTTGAGCATCCTCGATTCACGGCCAAGCCCTGAAAATAGAGATTACACGGAAGAAGCACCTTCATTGGTGACGATGGATAGGCTACGCGCCTTAATTCTCCTAGCGACCTTCGCGAGCTGGCAAAGAAATCTAGGCTCGATTAGAGAGTCTCTCGAGTGCCAGGGCTGGATCGTCTCCCTCCTGCGCATCATCCCAATGACAAAGTATAACCATGACAATGATGGCACTAACTGGCATCAATGGATTTCCACAGAAGCAGATATTCGAACTATATTCAACGCGTTCTGCTTTCTGAATCTCCAAACTTTGTCATATGGTACACCACCTGTCTTTCTGAACCATGAGTTGGACCTCCCCCTCCCCTCGTCTTGCCGTGAGTGGGTTGCCCAGACACAGTCCGAATGGCTTACCGCTCGGGCTGAGGTACCCCCGTCAATGACCTTTAGGGAAATATTAAGATCCCATCTATCCGCAGAGCAGCCGCAAGGCGTTCCTCCGTGTCTTTCGCCGATGGCAAGCTACGTTCTCATCCATGCCCTTCTACAAAGAATACATTCCGCAAATTCCCTCGCCCGTGATTGGCATATGACGGCACTTCGCCCCGAAGAAGTGAACGGTCTCGAGCGGGCACTCGACCAATGGAGGATTATTTGGAAGGCTTCACCTGAAACGGCCCACAGCCTTTACGGCACCTATGGGTCGTTAGCTTTTTCTTCAACCGCCCTCCTGGGTGTTGCCCATAGCAGGCTCCATTGTGATCTTGGACCCTGGCGAAATCTGGAATCCGGAGATCCAAAGGTGATCTCTGCTAAACTAAAAGAAGGACCTGTCCCCCAGCGTGGACCACATCTGGCGCATGCTTTGCTTCACGCGATACACGCGCTTAGTATCTCGATCCATATGGGGGTGGCATACCTTTCCAGACGACAGTCGTATTCTTGGAGCATTCACCACGTCCTCTGTGGCCTGGAGTTTGCTATCACAACCAGCAAGTGGTTACATCTTATGGCCACTGCTGATTACTCCGCAGCGCCTCTCTCAGGTAAGTAGGATATCTGTTACTTTCAGCGTATATATTCTTATGTATTGATCAACTATTTTTTGATAATAGACTTCGAATGCCGGGTCATTCAATGGATTATACGAGTTGTACGCGAGGGCTTGGAGTCTCATGATGAGACATCTGGCCAAGAAGATAACATCGAGAATCTTAACAGCAGCGGTTGCCCACAAAAAAATATAAATTTTCTAGCATTCTCTGTGCCAAAGCTATGGGCACGCATGTTTATTACATGTAACAGCCCTTGGCCTATGGCCCGTGTGATTGGAGAAAGTCTGGAGGCCTACGCGAATCTTGTTGACTCCGAATCCGCATGAGCCAAACTCGAGAGCGGTAGGCTCTGCCAAGTCAAAAGCTGAGCAAGTTTAAGTACTTGCATGAACGCCGGAACAGCAGAATCTGCTACGCGTAGCTATCATATCCAGGTGGATCACTACCTCCCTGCTACTCGACTCTGGCTATTGGGGTTCTCCGTCTGCTTGATAGCTGGGCATATACAGAAACCAAACAGGCCCGATCTCCCTGTATATATATATATATATATATATGGAACCAGGTCCCAGGCCTTCTGCAGACATAACCACTGCCTCATATATATTGCTTGCCTGCGGCATTTGGTAGGAGTTCAGTCTTGGTTTCAAGAACCAAAGCCTTGTGAATTTAATAGTGACAATACTGCCCATAAATAGAAGCACTTGGCTGCAGTGTAGCAAAGCCATTGCCAACCTATGAGCCTGTAAATGACCGCTCAGTGACTCTCACATTTCCGCAACGGCCCTGTCTACATCTCCAGTTCCCAACTGAACCGATGGGAAATGTTTGTGAGCCTCAAGCGCGTTACGAATACTAGCGACGCTGTCTGGGCTATCACTCATGAATCGACTGTAGAACGCTACGCATCCTCAAAAGGCTTCCATCTGGAGGGTGATAACTATGCGTTCGTGAAATTTCTTACAGTGGTAGTTTCTATCCAGATGGTAGCAGCCAATTTTGAGTTCACTCGTGGTCATCACAATGTCATCCTCGGTCTAACAAGTGAAGACTTAGACATATCCACTTCTATTGCTATCGCATCAGTGAGAAAGATGAAGATAAAACGGCCATGTACGTATTATTAAGACAGAATATGGATTTGTTAAATTCGCGCATAGATCTTCTAAGGCTTCACATTGAGCTCTTACTTCCCTCATCAGATTCTTCTATTTATTCCTTGGAAGTCCGGACAAGATTCCCTTACTATTTTAGACTGAAATCTAATTCCTGTCGCATGCGTTTTTGTCGCCTAATGACTTTTTACTTCTGTCAAAAGCCCGTCTGCTGGACCCTGTTCTTCTCTTCCAGGCGCGCCGAGAGTCATGCGGTAGAGTCCAAGCGGCAATCAACGTTGGAGCCCTTCAATAGAAAGCTTGACTCCTCCCCTAATGCTTAGCAAGATATATGGCCGGTCCGCACAGCAACGCAGCTCCCACACAAATGCTGGCTCCACTAAATATCTCTCCATTGCGATAAACATTGTTCTTTGTATCGATCAAAACCCCAGCAATTGGAGATCCAATCAACGCGGCAAAAGCAACAAAACTCCATAACATGCCTGTTCTTGCACCCATAGAACCCAAGGGTGATAGCCTAGGTACTATCGCATTAGGCACAGAAACCGCAATACCAGCCATGAATCCCACTAGCACACTCCAGACAGTGATGCCGGGAATATCATGAACACCCAGCCATGAAAGTACAAGTACACCTAGACTCAAACATCCACCGACCAAAATCCAGGCGGGACCAAATACCGGAGCGAGGAAAGCTGGGAGAATTCGTCCGGCCAATCCCCCGGCGTTCATGATGGCAAGCAAATATGACGCGAAATTGGCGCTTGTCTGCACAGAAAACTGTGCATATGGTGGCAGGGAGAAAGGCGGGATCCAGAAGCCAAGTTCAACGAAGAACAGGCCGACGGAGAGAAGCAGAAATGCCGGCTCTTTGAAAACGCGAGTGTCGAGCAAGACATTGCTGTTGTAGTGGTGAGATGATGACGGCTGCTGAGAGCTAGTTGGTCGCAGGAATACAATAGCCAACAGGGAAATAGCCAGAATTACAAAACCAAGGATACGATTGACCCATCCAAATCCTATTATTGGAACGAGTTGCCGGAACATGATAGGTATGATTGTACTGCCCACGGCTGAACCGCTTGCTGCGAGTCCAATGGCGAGCGGTCGGTTGGTAGTGAATGTATTGGAGATGATCGACACAGCCGGGACATAGGTCAAGCCATTCCCTGAGAATCTGGTTACTAAACCCTAGTCACCAAAGAAAAAAAGGAATGGCGAACAAACCAATTCCAATACAAAACCCTTGTGAAAGAAGGATTTGGTAGTATTCAGTGGACAAACTAAGCATAAAAAGTCCAAACGCCACGAGGAAAAACCCTACTCCAAGCAAACTCATGACGTAGCCACGGTCATATAATGGTCCCGCAAAGATGCCAATAAATCCTAATAAGAAAACCTGCACTGTGCCAATCCACGAGATGGTCGAAGGCGAATAAGAAGCTAGGCTATTAGCTTCATAGAATGCTTGGTACACGCCAAAGCTGGAAGCTATACCCCAAGTGTTGATGAACACGAAGAAGCAGCCTGGCACTTTTAGCCACTCTTTTGCGGTATTGCTGTTCGGTGGATGGTGTGTAGTGGATGATTGGATGGCTGCTAACTCGGGCAGTTCATGTGGACTCATTGTTCGATATTAGTGATTGATATGATTTGTTCCCTATGTTCAGCTCCTCCTTTCTTCGATATATATACAAAGCAAGTCTTGATAAGAATGTAGTGGCTGTGATCACGAAGGAGGGGTAAGTAAAATTAGTTACAAGTATAGGACCCGCACAAGAGCGATCAGCCGTGTTGCCATGTTTTGGTACTAAACTGAATTGGGATATCGTGAGCCAAGGAGCCAATTTGACACTATTTGCACCAACAACTCGGATTGCTATATGGAGCTTTTATACGGACCTTTTGTTATGGGATTCGGAAAACAGATTGAGGAATATTGTGGTCATCGTTGCACGGGTTGGATTATTGAGATCTTTAAAATGGTTGTTTTGCATGGGAATTACGACTGCGCAGCTTAGCCGTGAATTATGTTAGTGGGTAGCGACAGCAATAAATACTACGATAGTTCAGATTTATGCTTGCTAGGGTCGGGAATCTTTCCTTAAAGGCCGTGAGGTTGAGAATGGAGTTCCGCTCACCGACAAGGCGAATGCCAATGTGAGACATGGTGAATGCCCGCAATTTAGAATTTAAAATTGCGATGATAGGTGAAAGGGAGGGTAAACCTTAATCTATAACGTATTTCACAAGCGAGCCGCCACCTCTTCCCGAACCCGTACGCGATATTGATTTCAAGTAAATCAACGCGTCAATATGCCACCAATTCGCAATAAAAGTCAAAAGACTTGATTGAGCAAGAAGGCCGAATCTTGTTAGCTATTTCCGACTTTCAGAATGGCAAAATTCCTACTATTGCGGAAGTTGCTAGAATTTACAATATTCCACGTACAACTCTCCGGGATCGACTACATGGCACCCAACAAAGATCTCTCGTACGCGCCAACCACCATAAATTGACTCAATCTGAGGAGGATTCGCTTGTTAAATGGGTTCTTGATTTGGATCGACGTGGATTATCTCCCCAGCACTCTCTCGTACGAGATATGGTCAATTATCTTCTTTCACAACATGGCAAACCACAAGTTGGAAAAAATTGGGTAACCAACCTGATTAAACGCCGTCCAGAGATTGATTCCAAATTCACAAGGAAATACAATTATGAACGTGCTAAATGCGAAGATCTAAAGATTATACAAGAGCATTTTGACTGTGTACAAGCTGCTATATCTGAGTACGGTATCTTACCAGAAAATATATTCAACTTTGATAGGACTGGCTTTGCTATAGGACTCTGCGCAACTGCAAGGGTTATTACTAGAAGTATTTGATATGCTCTAAAGCTTTTACAACCTGGAAATCAAGAATAGGTGACTGCAATTGAAGCAGTAAATTCAACTGGATGGGCTGTGCCTTCATACGTGATTTTCAAAGCAAAGTAAAACGTACAATTAGGCTGGTTTAATAAGCTTCCAGATGATTGGAGAATCAATATTAGCGACAATGGCTGGACTACAGATCAAATAGGATTAAAATAGCTTAAAACCCATTTTATTCCCTATATTAATGGTCATACAACAGGAAAATATTAAATGTTGATTCTTAATAGCCATAGAAGCCATTTAACACCAGAATTTAACCGTACGTATACAGAGAATGATATTATTCCAATCTACATGCCACCTCATTCTTCACATCTCTTACAGCCTCTTAATGTTGGTTGTTTTGCTGCTTTAAAGCGGTATTATACGCAGCTTGTTCAACAACGAATAAGGCTTGGTTTTAACCATATTAACAAAATCGACTTCTTAACAGCCTTTCCAAGCGCTCGTACAATGGCATATAAAGCTCAAACTATTCAGAATAGCTTTGCCACCACTAGATTAGTGC
>JBBVQN010000123.1:0-13483 GCA_038993655.1 Talaromyces verruculosus | reverse complement strand
CCCCCCCCCCCCCCCCAAGTCAATCAAGCAATACAGCATCATCCTACTTACAAACACATCAAAATATACATCAATTTATACGCCAGTCAACTACAATTGATAAACGTATAAATAAGCATACAGGGAATCAGAATCAAGAAATCAATCAAGCAATTATACGGTTGTCAAAAGCCTACAAAATGATAGCAAGCAACGTTTTACTCATACGGAAAGAAAACTATGATTTACAAGCTGCGCATGAAAAAGAGAAGCAAAAGCGCAAGAGGTCTAATAAACAGATATCTATTGAGCAAGGGGTTACTAGAGAAGAAGGACTTCATCTTGCTTAAACTAGCCTTGAGTGCAATGACCAATCGGCTGCTTCCTTGTGACATGTATTGCATAAGCGGTTACAAAACACCTTTTGTGAAAGTCAATTTTAGTGAAAATTGAAAAGGCACCATTTGAGAAGCGCTGAACTTAATAAACCACTCAACTATATAAACGACCATGATTTGTACAGGTATTTTACCCTACTCGATCACATTCTTTTCGTATGTAAATTAGTTACAAATAAAAATATGGCGAGCCAAAAGATTCGGACTTATTCCATGACTATGTTGCAGAAAAAGCATAGAAGACAGAAGCGAAACCGACGTGGGAGTACACTTCTAAAAAAGGCATATGAACTCAGCATTATGGCTGATGCCGAAGTTTTCGTTGGCATCAGATTTCGTGATACTGGTCTCATCAAGACATTTTGTGCAGATACAACTGGGGTTTGGTCATCACATTTATCGCATCTGGTAAGCTTCCTCCCTTCTTGTCTGCAGGGCTAATTGTGATAGGATACATACTATCCTATACCGGAACGTAAAACGCCGAATGATTTTTCCGGGAGCGTGAACACGAAGTTACAAGTCTTAGAGCAATAAGCAGACACAGTGCCGCTTGGAAATATGTGTTCAAAATAGACTTGAGATCGCCAGCTCATAAGCGGATTTGGAGCATGTGCGGCGCGGGTATCCGGGCTTGAACGAGGAGCGATTGGCGTTAATCAAACGATGGGGCTTCGCTGAAGCCGATCGGATTTACCAGTTAGCATTCAATATCGCATCTCCCCTCGTGTTCGTCGACCTGCAGAAGCAGCTGGCTCAGTGCCGTGGCTGACAGCGAGACGACCACTGGTGGGGGGGAGTCTCTAAGGTCCGCCTGTATCACGTCCTGAAGCAACTTAAGACCCATGACCAATACACCCAAACCAGACTTCGATTGGGCTACTGGCAGATCGGTCACCTCTTTCAGCAGAAAAAAGAAGCAGGACATCCAAATCCACTCCAGGGCCTGGTGGAGGAATTTCGCAAGAAGTTGAATCCCACGCAAGACAGCAATGATCTGGCCGCACACATCCAATCGTGGTACCAGTCCTTGTGGCCATGGATGTGTCTCGCTCATATAGGTGGTAGCCCACTCCTATTATGTCTCCTTCCCTGCGGTGTGAATCACATCCCCGGATACAACAAGATCTTCCCCACCACATATCGAAAGCTGAGGAAAGACCACATGGTCGAACTGGAGAGGATCTTGAAACAATTCCAGCCCCATCTCCTGTTTCATCTAGACCCTAGCCTCGTCAATATATTCCTCTACTCATCCATACCGCCACACGAGTATAAGTTGGAGTCGTAGGATGCGGACTATATACTAAGGGAACCCCTGGACTCAGAAAACCTGCGGAAAGCAATATGTCCCCCCATGTCATAGGGTGCTGCGTGAATACTTGTCAGATAGGATCGCTTTATGAATAGAAATGTCTGCAATTGTTTCTGGTGACACACTTCTGTCCCTTAGCTGTGGTGCTGGCATCCGGCTGCATGCATCCTAAGTCGACAAACGAGCAAAGAATAGACTGTAGTCTGTATTGTATTAAATCTAAGATTTAGCCACCTACATACCTTCCATTACTCCTGCATATACTGTATTCTATTCTAGAAGTTTGAGGTGAATGAAACTACAGTGTCAGGGCCTCAAGGAAGTCTCTTGCTATACTCTAACCAGGTTATAAAATCAGCGGAACTCAGCTCCATGTATCAGTTCTGAATCTATATATATGTCACAGGGAGTCAATGTACACAACACCATAGCAGATCAAAACCTGAAGTATTGTACCAATAAAGGCTATCAATCACAGGCAATATCTCATCCCTGCTTCTGAGCCCACACCAATCCTTTAGGAGGGGGGTGGGAGTGTAGACCAATGAGCCAGCAGTGCTCTTGCTTGATGGCATCTCGGCTCTTAATAAAAGTTTTCCATGCTTGCTCCAGCTATACACAATGCTTGCAGCATAGCATTAGACTGTTTTTGTTCAGCTTGCGAGCTTCCTGTGAATAGTGGTAGAGTCGATTTAGATTGTCGGAGCCAACTTTATTCAGATTGAATCCAGCTTTGTCCCACTCTCACTTGGACCAGTCCAAGTGGTGATTGATTTCCTGAGCCATGTCAATCATACCTGCGCATGATACACTCATATATTAGATCTGCTCCAAGAATTTCATAGCTATCACATGTTTCCGCCGGAAATAGGCCAGATTGGCTCGAGCCCGTGACAAGTCGTAGGTGAGGCGGAGGAGCTCATCCTTCTGCCAAAAAGGCATTTTGGATAGCAGATCTGGCAGCATGATGGGCCAGGGAGTAGCTGGTACTGCAGGGGAGGGTGGTTCAAGAGAAGTACCTTGTTGGTGGGGGGACTGGAATCGGGTCTTTTTTCTGGTGGGGCATGGCGGATCAGTTTCAGTCTTGGGAGCGGTTCGATCTATTGCTGCGGGACGCTCGCTGTCTTTGGCCAGTATTGGTTCCGCTTCTTAGGATTGGGAAGCAAGCATAGGGTTAGATTATCACAAATGATGATCTGGGAATTTCAGTTATCATGTCTTGCCAACGTACCAAATACCAGCAACACCTGAGTGGGATGTTGTCAGCAATCCACCTTGATATAGTGATTCTTGAAACTAGATAGACCAACCTCAGTAACACCCTTGCCCCCCTCTCAATGGTATCTCAAACTGTGGGATCCTCACTGATTGGCTTAATGAGAATAGGGTGATCCATTATATCCCTTCTCCCAGTTAGATAGCGGGGCCGTAAGCCGCAGTGGAGGATCGCCACAAACTAGGCTGATGACTTGACTTTTCTAAGCGTTAGTGAGCATCATTTTATGCGCACATGGCTCACCAATCTCCGTTGAAGGGGTTCGTATTGGTTGTGGCTCGCCCGGCGCATATCCACATAAAAGGCGACGCGTGTGTGAATAGATGAGCTATTGAAGAGTCTTTATTTGCTGGGCAGTTTTCCATTCTTGCATCCTTCTCGGACTCAGATAATAGCGATGGGTCGTTGTTCTATGGATATGCTGCAGGTTATCCCTGATACCTGAGCAGGTCGCCCTCATGATCATCATGGCAGTGATGGTAGGCTGTCCACCCAATTGCGTCTCCGCCTCGGTCTATTGGACCTGAGTGCTTCTTCCTCCGGATCCCCCAAGTTAAACACTGTGGTCCTACTACTGCCGCTTTTATTGCGCGATCCTGCCTCTCCTGTTCCATTGGGAGTTTCTTGAGTTCAGCTATATCCTGAAGATGTATACCGCTATCTGAAGATTATGAGAAAGTGGGTCTGGCAGGGGACTGCGCAGTATAAAATAGTGGGATGGCTGCTGTTGGGGAGCATCCCCGATCTTCTGATGCGGCGATATCAGACGGAATCCAAAGTTGCGTAAACCGCTCGGGCATGCATTCTTTGTTGACTATAACCCTGGCGATCCTGATGGCCAAATGGTCGAAAGAGGGTTCATTGATGAAACCTTCTTTTATTATTATACTTTATGCTTCGGAGAGCAGATTGCAGGTGTTTAGATGAGGGTGGGAATCTCAACTATCACATGGTTTTTCCGCGGTTTTTTTATGCTGTTCGAATTTAGGGGGTTTCCTTGGAGGAAATGTATTAGTTGTTTGAAATAGGTCCTTTTGTGCAAGTTTTATGTTTTTTGTCTTCTCTTATCTGATTCTGCATTCAGAAACTGGTTCTAAAATGATGAGACTGGAACAATGATTTTTAAAATTGGTGTGATTGATAAACATCTCTTGTCTACTACCTTCCCCACTCTAAATCGTGCCTGAAATATTGAAATTACACTGATTGGCTTAATATGCATAGGGTGACCAATGATTCCCTTTTCTACTGAAACCCGAGGTCCATAGTGGGGCTTTATACAATTAAGTTGTTGGCATTCCGTCAAGCTGACTTCGAGAATTACTGTATCTGCTTTTCCATAGAGTGATGAGAACTTAGAAGATCAATTATAATGTTTCTTTTCATATTAGCATAAAGATTATGTACAGTATTGGTATACCTAATATTAGACTAGACTAATTATTTTCAGACCAAAGGGGGTTTCTAATCTATCTGTACCAAATTATAGGTGTTATGGTATCTGATTTGTAGACTGTGTTGGAAGTAGACAGTAGGTTAAATACCACTTATACTGATAAGGTGTACCCTCTTAGGGGTTTCTGGTAATAGCGTACGGCTATGTTCTAACAGATTGGTTTGCATCTCATTAGAGATCTTGATACCTTTCCCACTTATGATCAAACATTATGGGTTGCAATCCCGCATGGGGTGCATCTGAATTGTGTGGTGAGGGATGTTATATTGAGAGTGTGACTTGACTGTGTGCAAAGAACGTGTGGTATTATATATAGGTGCAGTCTAAGAGTATTTTATCTGAGAATAGCACATTTGTATAGAAACAATGGAACAGCAGATTTGGCTATCTAACTCGACTTATTGAATCTATGAAACCCTGCAATAGTTGTAGAACTCTATGGGGAACTGTCATTATCCTGTGTGGTATAAGCCTAAACCAAGATCTGTGTTCGTGAGAAAGGTGGCTTTATTCTTATTAGGGTTCACTGTAAAGACAGACTGGTTACTGTAGGACTTGGACACTTCAGCCCAACTTGTGTAAAACTAGATTGGATCAGTATTGAGAACTACAAAATTGAAGACTAATAACGCGTTTTCTATCGCATGCTTGTTTAAAACTGGTAAGGTACTCTCACAGGGTCGGCTCAGGCTCGACAAGTAGAGTTTATAGGGTCTATGAATGCGGAACTTGATCAGATCTCCTCACTCGGCGTCAACCTGGGTGGGAAAGAAGAGATCTTCTCCCAGCCTCTCCTGATGATTCTCTCCTATCTTAACAAAGTGCCCTACCGGAGACAGGGTAGCGGTAGGGGATATGATCAACGAACGGACGCTTGTAGTGGCTAGGACCACGGGAATCAAGGCTATTGTTGGTGTGACGAATGCCGGGGCCAGTGACATCGTGGGAGAACTTAGGGACCTGGTTGTCTCCTAGAGCCTAGTGGGTGCTACAGTGGAGGAGGCGAGAAGAGTGATGAGATCCTTAGTTGATAAGGATCCTGTTATCTCCTAGAGCCTAGTGGACGCTGTAGTGGAGGAGACAAGAAGGGTGATAAGATCTGCTGGCGATATGAAACCACTTATTGCTAGAGGGACATCCAGGGCCTAGGTGGCACTGGCTGCTGCTTTGGTCGGAGACGCCGGGGCTGAGGGCCAGAGAGAGGAGATAGGCTCTGGGATGACGCACCTAGCAACATGTTAGTGGTTTACTGGGTATTGTAGAAGTAGGGGGATCCCCTCACTCATCTGGTGATGGCAGTCACCTGGATTGCCCACACCACAAGGCACGCATTCACGAACCTGCCTGCTTGCTGTACAGCCATTGTAATGAATGGTCATGAGTACTATGTAGGAGTCACCGACTGAAAGATTATAAATGGTGTACGCTGTACTCTTATAGGTCTAGGGATCCATATATGAGACTATGACTCTATGATCATGCCGGTTGGTGTTGCATCTTATTCCAGGCAGGCGGCATAAAAACTGGGTTTTATGATGTGTACTTGTCAGTGCTATACCTCACTTGAGGTGTGGCCTATAGCTTGGGTTTTTTTAGGATAATGCCTGCATCATTGTCTATAAAGCAGGATCATTTATTAGCTATGATTGCTGGTTATAGTAAATCTGCTTAAGCCAACAATCCCTGTATGCTCAGCACGCTGCTATGGCCTTTGATAATGATCCATCGCACAATACAGATAGCGCAGAGACTCAGGAACGACCACCATTATAGTCCCTTATTGATCTAGCTGTACCAATGCAGGGCGGGCAGAAACGGTCGCGGCAGTTATTGTTACCCAATATTTATCTGCATGAATGGGCTAAGAAGTCACATGAGAAGCTCTAAGGAGTGTTGTTGATAGAGGACTATATAGCTCTATAAACTCTCTGGGAGCTGGTAGAGAATTATGATAGCGGGGATTGTAGCTAGCTGTGTTTTCGGGTTTTGGAAAAGGCTGGGAAAGGTCTGTTATTGCAGAGGTTCCTAGATTGCCTGGAATATATGGAGGTAGATAAGGCTAAGGTGCGGCAGGTGGTAGTGAAACTACATATAATTGTGTTAGGTTTGAGCAGTCATTACTAGGAGCTAGGTAAGGGACTCAGCCTATAAAGAGAGCAGAAAGATTGCTGATAGATAGTAGTTCGCCAAATTGTCATGGCACTGAACTTGAATGAAAATGAGCCGAGGCAGCTTGCTAAAGAGAGGCCACGCGTGATATATGAAAAGCTGGAAATGCCTCTGTTGCTGATTGATCTATATAAAATATACGATGAGGCCACACTGCTCATACATGGTCTATTCGAGTCCCAACAGAGTCACGAAGGGCTTGATGCGGCTAACGATACCATTAATGGCTAATGGGGCACTGGATTTGCGATTTAATATGAAAAGTTTGTTGAATATTGTGCAGAAGCACAGCGGCTTGTGGCCAAATTTCGGCGCAATCCTGTAGAATTTGATGAGAAAGATTTATGCTACCTGAACCACGCTGTCAAGCGCTTTGTTGAAGACTATGAGTACTCTATCCTGTGGCGGATCTGGTTTGGAATCCGCGAATACGGCCTGATGTGGTCCACTCCTAGCCTCAAGGCACTGGGTGAGCTTATCTACATGGAGTGGAAGTGCTGCTTGTTATTTAATGCCCCCTGGATTGATGCCCCTTAGGGTGAGGCAGTTCTGATATACTGAGAGGTGATGTGGAAGTGCCCTAACAAGTGATACTTCAAGGTCAGTAACTTTATTCTATGCCCTCGCTTGAACATGTGGATCTGCACCATCCAATCAGGAAGCGCTATTGGTCGTAAATTCATGTAAGTGTTTAATAAGCTACCGCACAAACCGATCCTATTTGGTGATTCTAAGGACGATGACCTTTCTTAATTGGCGAAATTTTACTATGGAATCTGTCTTGTGGCATGTAGCTGGAAGGCAGATAAGCAAGTCCAAGCGGAGCTTGAATTTGTGAAGCGAGACGAATATGGTGCGTCCGAACGCTGGGCTAGATGGCTGAGCCGGGGGAAGATTTAGAAAATACTGGGCTGTATCAAGGCTGACCGGGAAATCGGCCAGATATTCATGGACGAAAGCTAGATTCCATCCTGGACCAAGGCTATTGACTCAAAAACCTGTCAACTCTATCGACCTTGTCAACCCCGTCAATCCTGTCCGTCCACTCATCTGCCTGAATCCCAACCCGCGCTTCGCAGTTTTTCTGATGTTGAAAAATAAGTCACGAAACTCAGTAGGGAGGTCTGCCATCAGAACGAGCTTATCTGTCGCCTCTTCCAGCATTTGAACCTTAATAGAGACCAGGCTGGCACTAGTCAAATAAAGGATTAAAATCAGATGTGTAACAGGATAAAGGTAGATTGCTGGAATCTTTGCTGATCAGACCAGTAGTCAGACGCAAGTGGCTGTGGAGATGGATGGATGGGTTGGGCTCTGTCATGCTGGCAAATCTGTGTATTTTGGATTGGATAAGACTTTATCCTTAAATCTTATTGCAGGACCATAGGACAATATAATATATAATTTGAAATAAATCCAGCCTAAGTAGAATTCTAAATGTAGTTTACTTCAGTGCTCAATATGTGTTATAAAGAATCTATTTTATATGCCAGCTTCTAGTTGCTGGTATAGTAGACAAAAGTACATGTAGCTAGTATCCAGAAAACTCAATCAGATCTGTTTTCACTCTAGACCTGTGCTCGAGTCAACTCGAAAGACACCATTGTTGCATGGTGTTGTGAGCACTATCTCTACACATATCAATGGTCTGGAGGCTCACTTTTTTACGCCCCCGTAGGAGACCGCTGGTATATAAGAATGATCACCTTCCTCGATCCTGTACTATTCAGCATGGGCCATTGTCATCACCATAGCTTAGTCACTCCCTGCAGTCATCTTTTCTCTAGCAGTATCCACATATATGCAACTGTGGGACCCCCTCCCTATACGCAGTCCGCTGAATCCACATATCGTGAGCCCTAACTACAATTATAAGAACCCCCTAGCAGTGTTAGGGGCAGACTTTCTATGCAAAGGCTACTAGCATGATCTGTTCACCCCCTCAGCAACCTATGTTCTAGAGAAGTCATATGAACTGCTTCTAGATGGAGTGGCTATGCATAGTGGCGGTTCCTGTTAGGTGTCACTCTCCTTTGATGAAGGGTAGACATTTTATGTGATTAAATCTATTCTAGGAGACTGCTTATTGGCCTGTTACTATCCATTTGTTATCCTGGTGGACGCCTCTCCTGGACTAGCCTTACTCAGATGGATATGGTTCAATTAACTGGGTATTCGCGAGATGTACATGAACTATGCCTAGGTCTTGATTTCAGAAGTATCCAGTCCATTGCTGTCCCAATCTAGGTTACCTTGTCTACAGGCACCAGACCCTCTCCAATGATTGCTGTCCATCTTTATTGCTAATGTGAATGGCCTGGGCCAATGCACAACAATCAAGGGTTAGGCAGTTCGCTTTCCTCTCCCCAGCGCGGAGGTGGAGGGCATGGCGGATGGACCGGGGTTCGTCTGTCAGGGCTCAGCACCGTTTCTGGTCGGTTCTCGAGGGGAGTCCGAAACAGCGACCGCGCCTGCTCCCTGGAGATCGGCTCCATCCACGGGTTACACGTCTGCCAGATATACAAGTTCATTAAAAGGCTACGAAGAAATGGAAACCAGATCACTATCCGTTGGACCCCAACCAGCGAGGATAACAAACTACTAGGCCTGGCTAAAGAGCAGGTCAGGATAGCAACCCAAGAGGATGCTATCCCACAAGCACAGGTTCCCCGAATGAAATCAACGACTCTCAATATTGCACGATCCCAAAAAGTTATCAGCAAAGACTTGCCTGAGAAGTGGGCAAACACGTTAAAAGAGTGGATGCGGCGCTCCCGGGCAAACACACCCAACAGCTGTATGATCAATTGTCGTGGAAAGAAGCGAGTGTGCTGGCGTAACTCCGGACTGGCATGGCAAGATTGAATGGATATCTCAATCGAATCAACGTAGCGCAGACTGATCAGTGTGCATGTGGACAAGCGAGAGAAACTGTCGAGCACTTCCTCCTTTGACGTCAGAAGTGGACAGCATACCGGACAGAAATGCTGCAATGTACGAATACCCACCAAGGCAACATATCCTTCTTCTTGGGAGGAAAATCACCTTAAGATAATCAGAATTGGACCCCAAACTTAGAAGCGGTACGGGCCTCAATACGGTTTGTAATCGCCACAGGCCGACTCGACGCCACTTAACCATGTCGATGAACACCAATTAACCACTCTTCCCGATCTAACCTACCAACCACCTCGTAGCAGACACGGTAGACGCGCTTCAACTGCCGAAGATAGCATGTTGAACACTTGAATAAGCGTCTTCAAGCCAGCTACTAACAAAATTACTAACCCACGAGCATCCGCCACGATACTGACTGATGAGATGACATATATTAGAAGTGATCATGTATGGGCTGCAAGGAGACACGGCATATATATTAGGACATGTATAGTAGATTAGTGATAGTTGCCCTTTCGGTTTGGCCGCCGGGCGTTAATATATTGTGTGTGTGTGTACAATTCCTCCAACCATTTACTTAAGCAATGAACGTGGAACGTATGCCTACATGGGCCTACCGCCTCCAAGTCACCAACGCACATCTCTTCAATACAGATCGCACACCGTCCCTCAACTACCACTTCCCTCCGACTCAAGTGGCGGAGATCTTCCGTGGATGCAAGCGGCCGCCCAAAGGATGGAATGGTCTCGATTCGAATTAATTCTTCCGAGGAGAACGAGGGTCTAGAAAGGCCGAGGTTTGACCTCCACGCCGTCTGAGCTTCTCTCATATTCCTGCGTGCGGAATCAACGAACTCGCTTCTCAAATCCTGCCGAGCAAATGCCTCTAATGCTATAACCTCATCCATTTCAGGCGCGACTGGCTTTGAGAATCAAGACTGCGTGGATAAGTGTACTGATAAGTAGACACAATCTTAGCACTGTGTGATCGTGAAAATATATCGGTAAATAGCTATCGCGTTTTCTTGAGAGATTGAGGACGGAGTGGAGTGGTCAGGCAGGCCGTGCAATGTATGTTTTTGTTGATTATCAGAGTAATGACGAGGTTAGCCCTATCATATATGTACGAGCCTTGGACGAGGCGTAAGGTATTACTGTAACTGATGGAGTGGCCGCTTAATAGCGTATAGTACGGGCACTTCCACCGGACTGGGTTGATCTGTTTATCCTTGTCTCTTCATCTTCATTGCCTGTATACGGAATCTGTATGCATGGCTTAAAGTTACGCAAGACAATCTGAGGCTTAGAATGTTCACTATCCATAAGACATACCACAGAATGATCATCACTTATGATTTTCGTTAACCGTCCAGATGGGATACGTAGCTTATTTGATTCCTCATCATCGTCTGCAGGCAAGGAGTGTCTTGGACAACTATGTTCCTGATTCATAGATTTCATGCAGGTATCACCTTGGCAGGTTTTCATCTATAAAGGTAATTTATTTGCCCGTTTCTGTGTCGATGGAGAGTTTTACAATAGCACGCGCAGGACTGTGATACTGTACTGTTCTGCTGCTTAAGACAATCTGCTGCAATTGGTGCGCACCTTCTTCCCAATCCTCTGATACCTTGCCCGGTCCTCTTTTATTTGTGCTTGCAATAGTACGGGTAAGTTCAAGTTTGAGTGAAGAGAACGAAGTTACTAAAATTACACCAAAGAACTATTCTGGCGAAGGACATTGAAGGAAAAGCAATCCACATGTCTCCAACAAGGAGTTCCCTTGTCCGAAGCAACCCCTTTTCCGTGCATCCTTGTCTAGCCCTCACTAGCTGAACCAGCCGGTAGCTATTACTTTCTGAAAACTCCAACTACGTCTGGTCGTTAGGGACCGAGGATATTTCCGTCGTCAGATATTGCCATAACTATCTGTAAAGAGGCGTTATTTCTCGATCTCCCTGTATTCCGTGGCCGAATCAGATTAGGCCTTATAAATTTTGGCTTGCTAGCTTACCAAACGTGGCCCTTAACTTCCTTGGATCTGACGGTGGCCAGCCAGCCGTGAGGTACTTCCGGCGCTAGCACACTTGAATGGCATCTCTCCTTCCATGCTAATAGCTTGTTGATGTGAATTCGTAGGCGATGGCTGATCACCGGGGCTAGTGGTTGACTGAGTATAGCGGCGTGAAGGCGCAGGGGAAGCAGGGCGAGGTGGCATCTGCGCGACACCAATGTGTTCACTCAGTGTATCTCTGAAAAAGTCTCTCTCGTTACGGTAAAAGTCTCTTTCTTCGGTCAAAATCTGTAATTGTTCATTGAGTTGGTCGATTTTCTGTTCAAGCGCAGCTTCATTCTTTTTTCGGTTGCGAAACCGTCTTGAAGCGTCACTGTTTGCTTTGCGTTTCTCGGCTTGGCTTCTAGATCCAGATTTCAGGTCAATAGTTACTGGGATCATGGGTCCGCCGCCGTACTGAACCTGATTGCCTGCCTGGCCGAGCAAGTCGGTTGGGCCGGGATATGCAACTCTCGAGTTAGGATCATCCCCGTATCTGGAGTCCACTGACGGAGATAACGAGGCGGCCTGTCCTAGAGGTGGAAGTATTCCTGATGTGATAGAGGGTGAGGTCGCGAACGAGCTAAAGGTGGAATGTGGTGTACTAGGGTTGGATGTTTGTGGATTTAGATAGGTAGCTAGCAGAGGGTTCTGGCCAGGGATTGAGATGGCCGATTTTGGTGAGTATCCTGATGCTGATGAGTACTCAATGGATGTTGCCGTCGGACCTGATGATCCTGGTCCGTGTCTTGGAGTACTGCAAAAGCCTGTAGATAACTCTTGCTCAAATGGTAATTGAGATACTGTAACTTTGTCTGCACTAGTGCCACTGTTGCTTGCTGCACCAACGGATCCAGTATTAATGTGATTATTTCTACCGACACTGGCGTGACGTAGAGTAGGCGAGACGGGCGTAATAATATGACAAGGAGGGTAAGATGGTGAAACTGACGATCCTTGAAGGTATGGTTTGGCGCTGATCGACTTCGAGATGGAAGCGAGAAGCAGTGAAGAAGCGCTATGTCGTTGAGGAGACGGCGGTCGAGGCAGCTCCACGATCGTGGGGACGTTCTTGTTGTTACTTTCTTGTGAAATTTGATCGTCAACATGAGAGTTGCCAGCCTTGATGGGATTCAAGATGGAGTGAATTCCAGTAGTTGAGTTGGCCTGCGTCGAAGATGTTCGTCGGACATGTGGCTCGAACAAACCGTCCTGCTTGGCTCGTCAAAACTTTGTATAGGATGCACGACGATCACGTACCTACATCAGCCTGGAGACGAGAAGTCATGATTGTGCAGATTGAGAGGACAATTCTGAGGATTGGTCACATTCATGTTGCGCATTTGTGCATGCATGGGCGGATGCCTTTATATGTCACATTTACGGATACGCCGTGACTACGATGCGGACGTTTATCCCAAAATGTGAACCAGTAGTCTAGTCCTAACTATTTTAGTCTCTCCTGATCTACTCAATAATAAGGCTTTATTAAATGACCAACTGTTAACTTGGATAGTGCATGGCATACACATTTCTTTGGGTAATGACGATCCAGGGGTCTTACGACAAGCACCTGCGGCTTCTGAGCTAGGTACATACGCATTGAATCTTTTATGCGGTTAATTACCAAGCCATGTATTCAGGGGAAACAAATCAGTATACGGGTTGTAATGATTGGACAATAGATGATAAGTAGATATCCAGTTATACGTCGGATGTTTCCATGCTATAATTATTTTGGCACCTAACTAGGAAGAAGCAGCAAGAACAAGGACGACATATTGCATAAACAATAGAAAGGGTGGCCTCGAATCGGTGGTCATATCTTTGAGGAGCTAAATTCTTCTATGCGGCCCTTCACCTTTTCCTCCACGGAAAGGAATCAGGAACATAATTATGTAATATGATACAAACGACGCGGTCTGGATAAGTCGGCATC
>JBBVQN010000122.1:0-19027 GCA_038993655.1 Talaromyces verruculosus | reverse complement strand
TATTTCCTTTATTCTTATAAATCTTTGCCTCTTTATTCTTCTTTATTCTTTATAAAAACTGCACCTTTTCTATTCTTTTACTTCACTGATCAATAACCTGCTAAGACCTATAAGACTAATAAAAAGTTAGATTTATCTCTTCTACTATATCTCCTCAAGATAGTGTAACAGGTGATTTAATTCCATTATTGAGCATAGATATAAAGGTCTATATAGAGATATAATAGAGTTAGATTGAAGCTTGATCTTGTATTCTATCTTATAAAAAGATAACTTAATAGTTTCTATTTCTAAAAATATATCTTAGTATTCTTAGTATATAGAAGGAAGAGTTAGCTTTTAGTATAATTTAGAGAGACTAGAAACCAGTAAGTAAAGAGAGTCTCTAATTATAGTTTTTATAAAATGCTTTATTAATATAAACTATAGTTTTAGTACTTTATAACAGAATCTTCAAATATGATTTTTAAAGCTGGTAATCATAGGTTCTTTATAATAAAGCTATAGTTTTCTAAGAATTATATTGAATCCTATTATATTGATCATAGTAAATAGTTATTTATATAATTTAATAATTCCTTAACAATTAGTGATAGTAATAGGGATTATAGTATTACTATAGTTAATTATAGATATACCATTAATAAATTCTATAGAAGATAGAAGATCTAGTAGTAGTTGCTAACTAGTATTAAGAAAAAGTTAATATAATATAAAGTTTAAATCTTCTTTTATATCTAATATATCTATTAAGTAGTATTATATTTTCAGAAGATTTAGATTTAAGTTAATTAATATTATATATTTATCTTTCTTCTTAAACTGATTTAGACTAGTAATTACTATATATCCTTATTATATCTTATAAGTATTATAATCCTTGTTATTATTTTATCCCTTTTAAGCCTTTTATAATAAGATATTAAGTTAAGAATTTAGTTATTTTACTTTCTTTAAGGGCAGTTTAGAACTATTATAATAGCAAGTAGTAAAGCAATTTATACTTTAATAGCCCTTTTAGTTATAATAGTAATAAATAAGCAAGGGGTTCTTATTTTTAATATTTAATTTTTTATTATTATTAGAAGCTTATCTATCTTTATAATTCCTATTATCTATATACTTCTATTTATTTAGTCTTTCTTTTAAAGGCTTATCCTTTAGGCTATTTAGATCATTATAGTTATATTTTAGTACTTTGTTAAGTGTAACCTGTTTATTCTTATATAACTTCTATAATTAAGTAATTTCTTTAAGATAAGAAGTTATATCTTAGAAGTCTATATTCTAATCTAGGAGTTTTAGCTTTAGCTAGTTAAGAAGTTTAGTAATAAAAGCTATAATCTTATTCTAGTTATTAACCTAAGCTCTTGTCCTATTCTAGTTGTATAAATAAGAAAATTTATTATAGAATATTTATAGATTATTTATTTTAGAAATCTTGAGCTTTTTAAGATCTATATAAATATTAAAAGACTATACTGTTCTTATCTTAATATAAGCTTTAATCTATTTAATGAAATTATTAAATATGAATTAGGCTAGGTCTAAAATCTTTTTATATTCTATCTATTGTGTCTAATATTTATCTTTTAGCTAGACAGCTGCAGTTAATACCTTTTCTATCTTAAAGTATATATATCTAATAAAATTATTTTTAATATCTTCTATCCAGTGTTTGTATTCCTGGAAATTCTTTAATTTGAAGTAATCTAGTTTGGGCTTTAAAGCTAGTTTTTTATAGATAATATGGATTGTAAGCTAGTTTTTTATAGATAATATGGATTGTAATTAGAGGTAGAATAGCTTTAGAAAGTAGAGATAGAAGAGTAGATTAATTAACTATTTATATTAAGAGGGTAGAGACTTCTTAAATAAAGGATTGATTAATTAGCTTGCTCAGGACCTTAGCTATCTATTTTTATATAGTAGTCTAGCTATGCTATATCTTCTCTTATATTCTTTAGAGTGCTTATATCTTAAGATCCAGATAGTAGACTATCTAAGCTAAGACTATAGCTTATTCTTATAAGAACAGAGAATCTTTGTATCAGCTCTAGAATAGTAGATTAATAATCTAAATTCCTAAAGATTCTTCTTCTAGTTTAAAGGTCTTAGTAAAAGATTAAGTCTCTTAAATAGTCTCCTAAGATTCCCTAATAGAATCTATATCACTTAAATATTATAATAAAAAGAGATTTCCTTAATAGTAGTTACTACTAGCCTCTATAGAGGCTTGATAGTTATATATAGAATATAAGTTTACTATAGTAAATTGATTTAATAAAAGGTTTTATAATTAAAGTAATTATAATATAATAATAAAGATGGAATAATAGTCTAAATATAGATATAGACTACAGAACACTTGCTAAGCTATTTACTATAGAAACTAGATATTATATAAATACAAAGAGTAAGTAAGAAGCTATAGTATAATTATCATAAAGAATAATTGCTTGATCCTCTTTTACAATTATTATAGGATCTTCGCTGCTTATATACATGTGTGGTAGGATGCCTAAGCGGCACTGTGTAGTAGGGCTACCAGAATCATATGACCTCTGCCCAACTGCTGGCTTCCATGCTGCTGCCTTAGATCAAGGGCATCAATCCTTCAAGCAATCAGATTGGCCTTCTCAATCTCGCGATGGAATCAGCCTTTACAGTTAGAGTATACTAGTAATCTGGATAAAGCTGATGTGTATGTTGCTTATAGCTTATAAGTGGCTTATAGCTGTTTATATGAGGAGAGCTATAGTATTGTACTGAATTGCATGAATTGAGAGTTGTGTAAGGTGTATAATTACTACTTAGAATCTAAGCTAATAGAGGAATTGGCTTCATTATCTAAGAGGGATTGGTAGAAGAGTGCTAAGAAAGCTGCTGAGCTAGATATCACTTTTATAGATGTAATAGGATTTGCTTATTATATTTGGCAGTAGGATGTGGAGATTTGTATAATAAATCTATATAAGATTAATAAAAGATTAGAAGAGCTGAATAGACTGCTAGAGACTAATAACTTAGAGATAGAAGATATTAAGAAGTAATTACTTAAGCATTATTAGGACTATCTTAATATCTTCTAAAAATCTAAGTCTAATAAGCTGTTATCTTATAAACCCTATAATTATAAGATTGAGCTAGTAGGTGAAAGGGACTTAGACTATAGCCTAATCTATCACCTAAATAAGAAGGAATTAGAGGCTATAAAAGAGTATATTATTAATAATCTGAATAAAGAATTTATAATAGCTAGTCAAGCTCTATTTCTATCCCTAATCCTAATGGCTAAGAAGCTAAGAGGAGGATTCTATTTCTATATTAACTATTAAAAGCTTAACTCTATTATTAAGAAAGACTGATACCCATTTCTATTAATTAATAAAGTGTTTAAGAGACTTAGTAAAGCATATATCTTTATAAAGCTGGATATTTAGCAGGGATTCTATTAAATATACATGTATTAGGAATTAGAAGACTTTACAATATTTTAGTGCTAATATAGGATATTTAAGTATAAGATTATGCCCTTTAGAGTTATTAATAGACTAGTAACCTTTTAATAGTTAATTAATAATATCTTTATAGACTGCCTTGACAACTTTCTAATCATATTTATTAATAATTTATTGATTTATAGTAATAATGAACTAAAGCATGAAGTCTATATAAAGAAGATTTTAGAATAGTTATATAAAGCTGGTCTCTAGGCAGCTATCTATAAGTATAAATTCTATATTATTATAACTAAGTATTTAGAATTTATTATTATGCTGAATAGAATTAGGGTAGATCTTTCTAAAATTAAAGCAGTAGTTATATGAGCTGTCCTTACTATAATTCAAGAAGTATAATTATTTCTTAGGTTTTATAACTTCTACTAAAAATATATAAAAGCTTATAATTAGATAATAGTGCTATTATATTAACTTATATAACTAGATATACTATTTATATGAAGTTTAATCTGCTAAAAGACTTTTAATTAACTAAAGATAAAGCTTGTTAATATACCTGTTCTAGCTTATTATCAGCTAGAGCTTCCTATATATATTAAGACTGATACTTCTAACAGCATAGTTATTAGAGTGTTGTCCCAGTTATAGAAGGATATAGAATAGTATTCTATAACTTATTATTTATATTTAATATTTTTAGCAGAGCAGAATTATGTTATCTATAATAAAAAGATATTAGCTATTATTAAAGTGCTAGAGGAATAGAGGCTAGAGCTAATTAGATTGTAGTATAAGGACTAGTTTGAGATTCTATTTGACTATTAAGCTCTAGAATACTTTATAACTATAAAGAAGCTTAATACTTATCAGGCTAGATGGTATGAATTCCTATATAACTATTATTTTGTTCTTAAGTACTGTTCTAGGAAGATAAATATCCTAATAGATATATTGACTTGCTATAAGAATATTGTTTTAGAAAAGAACTTGGACTATTAGTATTAAATACTTCTTATACTAAAAGTCCTAGATCTTTAGATTATTAAAGAATTAAAGTAAGTGAAGGTAGTTATAATCTATAAATCTATTAATATTATAGTAAGATTATTGCGAGTGAATCAGGGAGCAGCTAGAATAGAGTACTATTATAATTAGCTAAAATCTGATTTGAAGTAAAGTATATCAAAAGATTAGCTTTTTTATAATAATTAATTATATGTTCTAGTTAATAGCAATCTCTAAGTGAGGCTATTAGATAAGATTTACTATTAACTGTCTATAGCTTACCCTAAAAAGATAAAGATAAAGAAATTAGTTAAAGAATATTTCTATTAAGAGACTTGGAGCAAGGATATTAAGGATTATATAGACTATTATACAACTTATAAAAGAATTAATATAAAATGTGACCTATTATTAAGCCTATTATAACCCCTGCTAGTGCTATTATATTTTTAGTAGTATATCTTAATAGATTTTATGTTGTATCCTTCTGACAAAATAGGTTATAATACTATATTTATAGTTATAGACTGTTTTAATAAGATCTTTATTTTTATCTTATGCTATAAGTCTATTACAGTATAAGACTTAGCTAGACTCTAGGTAAAATACCTTTATTAATATACAAAGCTATCTGATATTATTATATCTGATTATAGCCCTTAGTTTGTCTCTAAGTTTTAGAATAAGATCTATTAAATATTAGGAATTATAGTGGTCCTATCAATAGTGGATTATATATAAACTAATAAGTAGATAGAGATTGTGAATTAATATCTATTCTAAAGGTTATACCTCTACATAAGCTATTTTCAAGATGATTAGTCTGATTGGTTATCTATTATAGACTTTATAATATCTATTCTATTATAAGAAACTACTAATATTTTTTTATTTATAATTGAAAAGGGTTTTTAATCCTAGATTAGCTTTGATTAGATGAAGCTAGAACTATTTCAGTATCTTACTATGAATAAATAAGAAGAATATGCTTAGGTCAATTATATATATAAGATTTAAAGCTTTATAAAGGAAAATATCTTATCTTTATAATATTAGTAGAAAACTCAGGCCAATAAGCATTATTAGGAAGTAGATTTTAATATTAGAGATAATATTTTTATTATTATAAGGAATTAGAATATTGATTATTTTAATTAGAAGCTAGATTACTAAGTTATAGACCTCTTCAAGATTATTAAGAAGGTAGGATATTCTTTTAAATTAGATTTATTTCTAGATATAAATATATATTCTATTTTTTTATTTGATAAGCTATATTATATATTCTATTTAGAACTACTTTCTGGATAAATCATTGATCTATTACTATTAATTATTATAGATAATAATTAGGAATAGGAGGTTAATAAGATTCTTAATTCTTAGCTTCTTTAGAAGAAGCTTTATTACTATGTGTAGTAGCTAGGTTATAACTTTGATTTTAAATAGTATCCTATTAAGAACTTCTAGTATGCTCTGAAATAATTATAGGATTTTTATTATAGATATTTAGACAAGCTTAGACTACTGATTATGCTTTAATATTAGCTTTATAAGAAGGAGGTAATAGGTACTTAAGAGCAAGTACCTAGTGGAAAAGGGGGTGATATGATAGCTGTATATATTTATTGCTTAATGTTTTATATAGTATAGGCTGGCCTTGTATAGAAGTCTTAAGCCCTAGGAACAGAGATTCCTTTCTACTTTATGCCTTCTTAATTAGGTACTGCTGCAGGGTGGGTGCACTATATAAAAGCTGTAGTGAGTGTGTATGAGCTTCTTTTCATTTTCTCTTTCCTTCTTCATGTTCAATATTTCATCGATTAGCTACTCCTTAGGTAGAGGAATTGAGTACTGTCACAGTATCTATATAAGTTAATATACCTTGCTGACTTTCACTATAATATTTGAATAACTTAGATTGAAGAATTATAAAGAACTAAATATATAATAGTAAATAAGTATCCTTATATATCTAATCCTTTATATTTTATAGTGTTTATATTATATTATATTATACTATACTATAGTATTCCTTACTATAATGCTATAGAACCTCTTTCAATAATATCTGGTTATTTTATAGTATACCTTATCTTCTAAGAGTAGTGGTATACTATTCATATCTCCATATGACTTAGTGTGTATTCTATACCAAGGAGTCTTAGCCTAATATCCTTCCACTAATCTTGTCATCATATAGTTCATACACTCACAAATCCAAATTGACCTTTCCTTTTTCATCATAGTATATTGTAGCGTCATGCAGGTTGATTCGTAACACTAGGGGTCAGTCCCATCTGGCGCCCATGGGACTTGCAGAGGTCTAGCCTCTAGAATGGAAATATTATTATTATTATTATTATTATTATTATTTGATTTCTAATCAATATTTTTTATTCCAAATCAATATTTTGATTTTTAATAAATATTTTTGATTTCAAATCAATTGCATGATTTTTAAATCTAAAACAGATATTTGGTTTCGGTGTTGTTTCGTATTTGTATGTCTTTTCTATGGCTATTATTAATTTTGAATGAACTCTGTTGTAAGGCCTTGGGCTTGTAGGGTTTGATAGAGCTTTATTCTTTGGTTATAAGCTTTGTTCAATATATATGCTTATAGCCTATTAAATATAAGAAGGCACTATCCCTAGCTTGCTTAAGATCTGATCTCTTTATCAAGAATGTCTATTAGCCACAGATATCCAATATTATTATTAGTCCAACGTAACTCTAAGGCTGTAAAAAAGTATCTCTATATTTAGAGATTATAATCTTAAAATTAAGAATCCTAGATAAAGCCTAATTTTATTATCTAAATAAGACTAAATACTAGAACAGTTATATTAATATAAATATAACTAATTATTATAATCTATTCTTTATTTCTATCTTAAAGATACTGCTTATAGTCTCTTTACTTATATTTATACTAAGTAAAGATTCTTTTCTATTTTATATTTACTCTAAGCATGAAGTCCTTCTTATCTATATTATAGATTTACTCCAGGCTAAGATTATATTACTTTATTTTCTAGCTAATAAGCTTAAAATATAAAGTATATTTATATACCAAACCTGCCTTTTTTTGTATTTAAATTGAGGCCTGTTAAAAAGCAAGAAATTACTTTATCTAAATAAGTCTTGGGCTTATATAAAGCCTACTTTTTCTTAGACTCTTTATTAGATATTTCTCTTGCAAAGTTTGCTAACATTAAATTTATGGAAAGAAAACTACATTTAGTAAGTTAATTTATCTATTTTATAAGCACTTTTAATTGCGCGATAGTAAGTATCTATTACTTATTATAGTACTCTTCTTTTAAGCCTGTAATACTATAAAAATGTTTAAAAAAGCCTGATTGGCTAATACTGTATATTCTTGCAATTAAACTAATATTAGGCTTTTCTCTAGGATCTGCTGAATGTAATACTGCGAGTGCGAGCTCGATTGAAGCCATATTGGTCGATTTTTTGCGTTTTGAGATAAAATCATTCCTCAGGTGGGGTTATTCCTCAGGCGGTGAGGGACGGTATGGATATTCTTTTATACAGTGTTGGCGGGCTGCATTGCACCATCTTGTCGGACTATGTTGTTGTTGTGAAAGGGGCCGTCGTCTTAATGTTAGATGATGGGTCTGGGACGGAAGTGGGACATGGGGAAGTGGTTATTCAACAGGCTTCTATGTATGGGTGGGATAACGAGCGCGATGAGTGGGCGAGGATTCTCTGTGTCATGTGCCTGGCTGTCTATTGAGTTCATAGGCAAAGTGGGTGTTATCTATTAATGTGAGGAGAGCATCTCTTACGTCAATTTGCTACCCTCTTGACTGATGTGTAATACCGTCTTCGTCGCAAAATCTATTCAATCTAATATATCGTGTGCACGACATTAGTATCCGAACGGGAGATGGTAGTATGTTTAATTTTGTATTTAGCAGGATTCAGCAGAACGCTAAGTATACTCGCCAGATAAAATATTCTGTCCAGAGATTGACAACTGATCGATTCTTGGGCGAACAACCCATGTGGGGAGGCATGGTGATTGGTTACGTGCATTTTATAAATCCTGACCAGTGGCAATCTCCACTGACCAGGAACATATGAAAAATATGGGGAAGAAAATAGGGTCTTGCTTGGGGAATCTTAGCTGGCCTCTTGCTCCTGCTGCGGCCCAAGTATGAACAGAATTGCAATATATAAAAAGCAACCGAGATAAAATCGTTGCGCGAGAGAGAGTCCTGTATACTACCATCTTCCTCAAGTTCAAACCACTTGTAACGCCTCTATTTTGTTGGGGAGATACTGTTTTCTCGCTTCATATCACGGAGATCGTTCCAAATCAGAGCAACGAGATGAGCGGCTTTTTATCAAATGCGCCGTAAGAGGAGCAATGCCGATGGCAGGAAATAGTACTAAGCTCTGTCCAGGACCACCAAAGCACCCGGCGACGCGATCGAAACAGACGTTCTTATTGTGGGAGCCGGGGTGACAGGTCTAACCCTCTCAATTCTGCTGGCCGATTATGGAGTAAAAGCCCTAACGGTCGCCAAACACCGCGGAACAGCACCGTCCCCACGCGCACACATTACAAACCAACGAACCGTAGAAGTCTTCCGGGACATGGGTATTGAGGAAGCCATGCACGCCGTCTCGACCCCGCTGGCCTCCCTTGGGAACTGCGTGATGGGCACCAGCATGACCGGTCGCGAGATTGCGAGGTACAGCTGCTACGGAGCTGGAGCGGACCAGCTCTCAGACTTTGCGAAGGCGAGTCCCTGTGAGATGATTAATACGCCTCAGAATGAGCTGGAGAAGGTTCTTTTGGCAAGAGCCTATGAGAGAAGAGCGGATATTCGGTTCTCGAATGAAGTTCTGCACATCGAGCAGGATGGCTCTGGGGTTCTAGCGACGGTCCAGGAGAGGCAGACCGGTGTTGAGTATCAAGTCCGTGCCAAATACGCGTACGGTGCAGATGGGGGTCGGTCGATCGTGGCGGAGAAGTTCGGATTCACATTCGCAGGAGACTCGGCACTGATGAATATGATAACTTGTTGGTTGGAAGTCGACCTTACAAAGTATACCGCGCATCGGCCGGCTTGTATGTACTGGATGCTCCGACCAGGGAATGCATTCTGGGTTGGCTCGGGCACGTTTATCACTGTCAAGCCGTTCACCGAGTGGCTGATGAACCGCCAGTACGACGCCGCGGAAGGAGAGCCGGATATGTCCGAAGCGGGTGTGATTGCATACGCTCGTTCCTTGATTGGCGTTCCCGATGCTGAAGTTCGTGTCAAGGATATCAGCAAGTGGCAGGTCAACAAGATGGTCGCAGACCAGTATCGCAACGGACGCGTCTTTCTGGGCGGCGATGCGGCACACCGTCATCCTCCTGCGAGTGGTCTGGGTAGTAATACCTGCGTGCAAGATGCATATAACATCGCCTGGAAGTTTGCCCTCGTGCTGTCTGGCCGCGCGCACGACAGCCTTCTCGACAGTTACGGGCAAGAGCGACAGCCCGTGGGCAAGCAAATCGTGGACTCGGCCATCCAGGCTCTCTATAACATGGTCCGTCTACCAGGGGTACTCGGATTCCGGCCCGACCAGTCAGAGGAGGAAGGCTACAAAGCGCTCGAGGCTCTTGCGTCAGACGAGCCAGGGGCGGAGGAGCGCCGTGCGGTACTCGACGAGGTCGTCAACCTGCAAAATCGTCGTTCAAACGCCCTTGGTATTCAACTTGGGCAGCGCTACGCAGACTCACGCGCAGTCGCCTACGATAGAACCCCATTTCCTGATTACCAGCGCGATCCAGCTCTTTACTACCAGCCCACCACACATCCGGGCGCGTATCTACCGCACGCCTGGGTAGAACTCAAGGGCAGCCGCCTTTCCACCCTGGATGTGATAGAATACGGATCCTTCGGTCTGATTGTCGGCATTGGAGGTGCTCCTTTTGAACATGCAGCTGAGGTAGTTAGCAAGGAGTTTGGGATAGAGATCCCGGTATACGCCATCGGATACCGGTGCCATTACGACGATGTTCTAAGAGAATGGACCAGCAGACGCGAAATCAGCGATCGCGGAGCATTGCTTGTCCGCCCTGATCGTTTCATTGCCTGGCGTTCCTTTACTCGCCCATCCGATCCTACTGAGGCCCTCCGGGCCGCTGTACAGCAGGTACTGGGTTTTGATGAGCCTCGAGCAGCTCTGTGAGACTGTGATGGACTGGTGAACTGTGAAATCGTAAGGGCTAGATACGGCCAGTAATAGAGGGTATAATCGAAAGACAAAAGTAGCTGAATGGGATACTAGTCGAATACTACGCGAATATTATTTTAAAAAAAATAATGTAGGAGGTCAGGTGTAACAAGAGAGAATCACCGAGTAGGATTACCCAACCCATTCGTATGGTAGCGGCATACCTAGGAATATCAACTTACATTCCAGCATACTATAGTATGATTGGGATGATGCAACATAAGGGACGAGAATATACTTTGCCACGGGTGCTACGGTCTAAGACTATTACCAAGAACAACATACAGAAACTAAGCTTCAGGCGAGGATTTACAAGAAGATTAGAAATTCAGAGATCTTTGGGTTGATGGATCGGTATTTTACGGATCTGTGTAAGTTTGCCTTGTTTTCCCTAGGTATATATGAGGGTCTCAAGGGGTAACCGTCGGGCATTTTTGGCCAATTAGCGCTTCTCAGTTAATACTTCAACTGTCGTTGTGTGGGATACCTGATAGCGAAGGCAAATGAGGGAGTATTTGAGCCAGGGCAGTCTCATCTTATTGTTGCCGCAGCAATCATCGCCTTGGGTGCGACCCGCCAGTCAAAGAGCCATATCAAGGCCACGGTGGGGACTGGGAACTCGGTGAGCCGTGTTAAGGCAGTAGTTTCGGGTGTAACAAGGATTGCGGAGTGGGCGGGCCGTCCTATAGTGGCGCTTGATGTGGATGAACTGGCGTCGCAGATTTAGGAGACGTTGGAGAGTCTAGTGGAGGGTTCTGAGCCTTTGCATTATGTTCTATAGAGAACAGATCTCAGGGCAAAGTGCCTGTGCGGAGTCTTAACCAAGATGAAATGTAATAGCCAAAGGACTATGTGACCTCCTCGATCACAAAGTCGCTCATTGTCTTGAGCAGCCTTGTATATTTAGATCCACGGTATTTCCCAATGTCTTCTAGTAGGTGGACATAATTCAACATGGCTTTCTTCAAAGCGGATCCCCCATCCTGCTGGACCTCGCCCGCGAATGAGACAGGACCTCCATGCCGTATAAAGTGTCGAGCCGCATCAGTGGACTTGCGCAAATTCTGCGAGTCCGGACTCATTGGCGCGGTGAATTGATTATCGCTCTCTTGGTTTTCCGATGTAACTGCAAGCCCTTCGTGACCTATACCAGGCCAATCGATATCTTGGAGCAGCTCGAACACCGGCGGCGCGTCGGCCCTATCTTCCTTCCTCGTATCCGAGGCAAACAAATACATGTTCAAAACAAGTGCTGAGACATATAACATCTGGTCAGGCCTGGCGACATTCGACTCGCTAAGTCTCGCTGATGACAATATCTCAAACATTTGCGCCGCATGAATGGCTGCCCTCCTTGCTGCCGCTGTGCGTGCCCATGTTGCCACGACACCCATTGCTGAATGTGCTGCGGTCAGGCCCTCCCGACCAAAGGCGATTTCTAGTAGTGTTAGATCTGCCGTCAAAGCGACGCACACATTGTTCCACGCCAATGCGTTTATTACATCCCTACCATGGAATATTTTTGCGTATTGGGTGGGTACTGATAACAGCAATGGAACGATGTTACCGGCGATAATACTTTCTCTTCCCGGTAGCTCAATTGTTCCGGAGTAGATACCGGGACCCTCAGGAATTAGGGGGCTTCCCACCGGAAACTTGTGGCGAAGTGTAGCAATCTGCACCAGTAGAGCGCTAAGGAGTGTCTGCATAGACACCGAGTCAAGCACCAACGGACCGCAGGTGTGAAACCTGGCTATTTGCATACGCGGCATTGTCAGTTGCGCGCCTCCCTGGGCAAGTTGGAAGAACCTGGTCGGGGTTGACGATTCGAAAAGAACAGCCTCGCATGGGATATGCAGGTCGAGCTTGCCCATATCCACTGACCCGGTAGTGCCCACCATACGAGTGTACGCCATGTCAAGCCATATAAGATAGTTCACCATTCTACGAACACGGGTTAGCCTGGCTGAGAGTAAAGAAAGAAGGCATGAGCTGACCGTTTGATTGACTCTGCTCGGGCCCAGCCTTTCCAGTAGCTGTCCCGGTCTCCAGCTTTTATCTGCAGCTGTGAGTTGAGATCATCGGCATCATCTGCAGCAAACAATCCGTGCTTTTCTGCGAGCTGAATAGTACCAGTCAGGCCTGCATCAGATTGAGTACGAGTTACTCACTTGCAATATTTGGCTACAGAGGAGGTGTGCTTGGCCATCATCCAGTTCCTCCTACGACATTTTGTCAGCATTCTGTTGCAACACACGAGGGACAATTCCGCGTGTACCAGAAATCCCAGAGCCAGGTATACCACCAGCAAGGCAGATGCTATTGTGTTGAGAACCTCCCACGACTGGCAGCGACTCAGCGATTTTTCGGTCAAGTCACGATGACAGAACGCCATCAACCTCTAGAAAGTCCAGGTAAGCTCTCACGGCTCTAGATAGTGGTCATATTCCATGCTGGTCCTTACCGTTACGTACTGGACAACATACCCAGTCGAGCGCTCGCGGTATAATGCCGCGAAGCCAACGAGACAAATGGAAAGTAGCAAAGAACAAGGTGTGTCACTCGCGTGGAACGTGGCCTTGTGAATGAACGGGGCGTGGAAGGACTGAAAGAAAAAGTCTATACTAGCATTGAGGACCTCTTTACTGGGTAATTCAGCAACTGCAAATTCTGATGGCGAGCTTTGAGCGCTAGGAGGCGATCTCTGCGATGATTGACCCGTCAAGGTGCCCATGTCAGTTTGGTGACTATTTCCATTAACAAGCTCTTCGCAAAACCCCGCGAGACTTCTCCTGTCCCGTTCATCAATGCCCCAATGATGACATTGCGTAGTATGTCCCGCGTGGTCATTGTTAGGAGTTGGAGGAACTGAAAAGATGTTATCTGCGCCATGCCCTATGACTGTACGCCATAAGGTTCGACAGAGCCGTGAGGCTTGTGCCGCTCGCCGCGTACCCCATACTGGCTGCAGCTGTTGTACCTGTTCGGCCGTAAAGAGAAGCTTCGGGATCTCTGATGATTCCTGGGTATGACGCGATGACAGTGGGGTGGGAGTAAGCGGAAAATCCACATAATTCAATATCCCTGGACTCAGATGACGAAAACTATCGATGTCCAGGTCGGTCATCAATGGCTCTACCAAGTCGTTGTCGGTCTCTGCAAACCTAGGCTGTTGTTGATGGCGGTCCTGGTGAGGAAGTAGAGGAATGTTATGCTCTTTGGTCGCATTGTTCAAGGATTGCGCCGCCAGAAAATCTTGATCGGGTATTATGTTCCACTGTGGATTGGAGATAATTTCTGGACCCGCGATGTTCCATTGTTCTTGAGAAACTCCGTCCGGGTTCCCGCCACATGTTTCCCGCCATATGCTTGAAATTGAAGAGGACTGTCGAGTGCATTGCACACCGATGCTATCATCAACACCAGAAGGTATCCTGGGTGTCTCGAGGCCTTGATAATGCGTCTGCTGAGAAAGTTCTTCGGGTAGGTTGGAATTTGCCTCGGGGGGCTGGTCTCCAGCGACTGTCAAGATATCTGTAGTGATCGGTCGAAGGGGGGTTCCAAGGACACCGACCCTGGCTCTGAACGAGGATCGCCCGTTCCCCAGAAGCTCGGGATGGTGGGTTTGGATGTGCCGAGCCAGAACATCGCTGGGCAGAAAAACAGTGTCAGTGAACTTCTCGTGGAATGGGCGCGTGGGATGCACCTTCTGCTGTACTTGCGATGGCACCTTTGGCATTTGAAAGGCTTCTCTCCGGTATCTACATCGCCGCCTTGATTAGATTCCTGAACCCCAGCCAGACGCGCAGAATGCTGTGGTCAACACGTACGTGTTCTCTGATGGCGCTTCAGATGTTCTTCTTTCGTGAACGTTCGGTCGCAATATGCGCACTGCCTTTCCTTCTCCTTGGCTCGCGGGCGGGGATCGTGGGCAGGCATGATCCTACTTGTAGGGGGCCTATCCGAGTCTGAATCAATACTTCATGGCCATGACTGGATGTGGTTGCTCGCCACTGGAGACTTCAAGATGGTTATCAGAAAAGTCTAGCCAAGTACGCAGGAAGCAGACGTTGTCGCTGCTCCGCAAATCCGATGCCGAGGTCACCTGACCCGCGTCGGCTATTACCGCCATGCACGGACACCAATAACTAGTTACCAAGTCACTATTGCGAGAATAAGAGACAGATTTCTGCTGTTCAAGATAGTAGTATGCTACTACGAAGTCCACATAGCAAAGCTGGTCCGGTATAGCCGCCTGTGTTCATGCTCCAATCTTCCCTATTCAACCGGCGAGTACGTCTATGTACCACGCAACGTCCAGCTGATTGTCCGTGTGTGTGGAGATACAGTCTAGTCGCATCGATATTCTCCAGGTTCTCCAGGTTCTTGGGCAAGTTGCAGCCTTATTTCGGAAAGCTTTGTGTAAGTGGATAACGCCCCACTGGGGCATGTTCGCCGCGGGACCTAGGCCCCAGTGGGACAGCGCAATCTTGTGCAGGAAGAGAGAAGAAGCTTTATGGGGCCTATACCCACACCCCCAGTTCTTATTCGCTCTTGCTTGTGTGGAATAAGTCCGGTGGTGGTGGCCATGGCTCTGTTTATGAAGGCATACTGAATACATATGCTGGACGCAAAAGTATCAAGAAGTTGAGACCATTTACACTTGAACACTCCAAGGAATCAGATATTCCAAGTATTTTCCTTACAGTCAAACTATGTCGTCCCCGGCCTCAAAAGTCGCGTTCGTTACAGGGTGCAACGGTGTCAGCGGTAATGCCATTGTCGAGCACTTGATCCGGCAGCCAAGGGAGGAATGGTGAGAGACTACCCAGTACCTCAATACTTGCCCTCGATTGTCCTGACTCGTCCGTCCAGGTCTCGCATTGTCATCACATCCAGGAGCCCTTTGAAGAACTACTGGCAAGACCCTCGAATTGATTTTGTGGCCATCGACTTCCTGGCGCCCCTGGAAGATATCATCCATAGGATGACCGGGATGTGCGAGGATGTCACTCATGCTTACTTCACATCGTATGCCCATACCGACGACTTCACGAAACTCAAGGACTTGAACGTGCCGCTATTCGAGAACTTTTTGACTGTTATTGATAAAGTTGCTGGGCCATCCTTGCAGCGGGTTTGCCTACAAACCGGTGGGAAGGTAAGGGCCCCTGCGCCGTTATGTGGTTCGGAAGAAGACGTGGACTAAGACGTAGATGTTCATAATCACAGAACTACGGAGCACACCTGGGCCCAGTCGAGGTCCCAACATACGAGGAGATGCCGCGATATGAAGACGACGGTCTCAACTTTTATTTCCTCCAGGAAGACTTCATGTTCAAGCTCCATGCTGAGCGCAACTGGTCGTGGAACATCATCCGACCTAACGGCATTGTTGGCTTTACCCCGGCCAGTGAGTGATATTTCTTTTACCTTTGAGATGACTCAGTCTCCGCAGACATGGCTGACTATAAGCCCTGGCGGCTATACCTAGAAAATGGAATGTCTGAGGCCATCACGCTGGCCCTCTACATGCTGATCTGCAGGGAACTAGGCGAGATTCCTAAATTCCCTGGTAACAAGTACTTCTATGAGGCTGTCGACGACAGCTCGTTTGCTGGTGGCATTGCCGACATGAGCCTCTGGGCGACAACGAACGACCACACGAAGAACGAAGCGTTCAATCATACAAACGGCGACAACTACGTGTGGAAGTACTTTTTCCGCAAGGTTGGACGATACTTTGGCATTGAGGTACGTATCGACAATATCTTGCGCCCAAACAAGTCGGAAATACGCAAATCAGTCTAATGTAACGACTACCTAGATCCCCACACAAACGGAGTGGCCAGAACAGGGAGAAGGCGAAGGAATGGTACACAGCTTCCGCATGGGCGTATGGGCAAAAGACAAGAGGGCCGTGTGGGAGAGGGTGTGCGACAAGTACGGCGGCTCGAAGGACGCCTTTGACTGGGGCACTTGGGCATTCTTCGACTGGTCTGTCGGAAAGATGTGGCCGACAATCTCCTCTATCAATAAGGCGCGCAGAATGGGCTGGAAGAGGCAGGATGACACGTACCAGACCTATATCGATACTTTTAAGTCGTTTGAGAATGCCGGGGTATTGCCTCCGAACTGTGTGCTTCACCAGGATAAGACGCCCACGGTGAATGGCAAATGAGATAGGATCAAAGATGGTCCATCTCAGCTATTCCAGCAAGTTTAAGCCTCTGAACGCGCCCCAAAAACTGCCTGGTGATACTCCCAGACCTTAAATCATTTTATCTTATATTATACATCTTTTCAACATCATTATAATTAGCACATTTGGAATATGTAAATATACTGTTTAGAAGCTTAATACCTAGAATGGTAAATAAAGAGTGCTGGTATGTACAATATGTGTTTGGTATAGTACAATTTGGACAGGAATCCGTTTTGTTTTATCGTAGTACGTAGGAGAATAGATTCTTCAACTGTCACAATGGTATCAATCTGACCACGACCTGCGATTAGAGAGTGTCCTTGAGAACATTTGGCTGAATGCCCTGATCTTGCCTACCCTTCCCCGGTTCGTAACTACGCCGATTTGCCACCGCCAGCAAGACAACGACGCGCGATGCAGCTAGGGCTTCAACGGTCTTACTGTTATCATTATTAGTCATGCTCATGTCTTATTCTCGCGCTGGATTGATTTTGCTTAGCTTGTCTAGCCCTATCATCGTTCCTTATACTTAAACCTCTTAGCCTTAGTCTACTTTTTAGGTGCTTTTATATACACTAAGCCCTCCTTTTAGATTACTTATAAATTGTAAGGCCGTGGAATGAATGACACTGCGGATAGCTTCATGTACTGAAGGCACGTGATCCACAAGACCTTGGCTAGGCTAGGTATCATGTATTAGTTAGTATAACATATATCTTAAAGCTATAGTGGCATGGCTTCCTAAAAAGTAGCAAATAGCTATAAATAATATATATATATTTTACTAGCTATATTCCCTACCTATACTACTATACTCTTATAAAAAACCTCGTTCAGAACCAACCCACCCATTGGGTGGTAACCCAACCAAATTTTCGCACCAGCCTATTGCTTGCATTGAGTACAATACAATTCTCGCTGCGCACCCTATTTCACCTCAAAACAACCAAGAAATCAGTCGTCAAAAACACCTCTTTCCGTTGTGAAAAATTTTTTCGTGTTCACGCTCCCGCAGGCGCTCGGGCCACCCCCCAAATCACCCCCCAGCCACGCCAAGAGTTAGCCACCGCACGCTCCAATAAATACTCGCCACACAACATCTCTAGTTAGCCCCCGGGCACTAGGCCTGATTATTATTATTATTATTCAAGTTTATAGTCCATATGCAACGCTATAGGTTATGACAGACTCATGGGTAGCCATGGCTGGCCCCTGAGGCCCTTAAGGCTCCAGGGGCTCCAGCCCCTAACAGTCTCAGGCGTAACATAAATCTAGGCTCTATCTCGCCCCTATCTAGTGTCTTTGCTGGGGACTTTTGGGCTTGCTTATAGGCTACTATACTTATAAGGATTCCTTATACTTTATAAGACATATGAGCATGCTCTATTAAGTTTAATTGTATATTTTAGGCTTTATTATAGGCATACCTATCCTCTTATCTATTTCTGGAAGCCTCTCCTTGTAGGGCTTTCTAATCCTAATAATCACTAAGCTTAGCTTTCTTAGCAGCTTGCTTCTTATTCTTAGCAGGTTATTGATCAGTGAAGTAAAAGAATAGAAAAGGTGCAGTTTTTATAAAGAATAAAGAAGAATAAAGAGGCAAAGATTTATAAGAATAAAGGAAATATTGTTGTATTCAGTTGTATTATTTTTTTTTTCTTATTATGTTAAAAGTCTGTGGTATGGGATATTGCCTATATTTATATTTATTAATATTTTTGATTTTTAATTCATATTCTTGATTTGAAATCAATATTTTTGATTTCAAATCAATTGCATGATTTTATATAGATCTGAAACTGATAGTTATTTTATATTGGTTTCAGTATAGTTTCGTATTTGTATGGCTTTTGTATAGTTATTATGAACTTTGAATGAACTCTGTTGTAAAGCATTGACTTGTAGGGTTTGATAGAGCTTTGTTCTTGGTTATAGGTTTTGTTCAATATATATGCTTATAAATATATATGCTTATATCCCCCCGTAATCATTATATATTTTTAAATGTATAAGGATTATATAGCATATTATATTGTTTTATATTATTATTATTTTATATTTTTAGTTTATGCTATTTTTATTATTTTTATTG
>JBBVQN010000121.1:0-28550 GCA_038993655.1 Talaromyces verruculosus | reverse complement strand
TTATTTTATGTTATTTTATGTTATTTTATGTTATTATATTGATATTTCCAAGGTCTCTTAGTCTTTCAAAAGTAGTTATATCTAGAGATTTTGTAAATAAATCTGCTAGATTTTATTTTCCTGGTATAAATAGTATTTTGACTTTATTATTTTATATATTTTCTCTTATAAAATGATATGCAATATTAATATGTTTTGTTCTTTTATGAAATTCAGGATTTTCTCCTAATCTTATTGTAGATTGATTATCTACCATTATTTTTAGAATACTAGGTGTATAACCTAGTTTTAAATTATCATTTAGATAATTGAATATATTTGATAAATATATTGCTTCTTTAACAGCTTCTTTTAATATCATATATTCAGCTTTATATGAGCTTAAGGCAATAGATTTTTATAGTTTTAAATTCTAATTTATTGTATTATTTATAGCTAAATCAGGTGATAAGCTAAAGATATAGCTACTAATTGATTTTCTATTATTTATATTACCTGCCCAGTCACTATCATAGTAATCTTTTATATATAAATTATTTCCTGAATAGTTATATATAATCTTAATATTTATAATATATAATAAATATTACTATATATATTTTATTAAATTAAAATGATCTTGTGCAAGATTAGCTATAAATCTAGTGCTTAGATTTATATTAAATATAATATCTAGCCTAGTTTTTAATAACAAATATAATAATGAACCAATTTCTGATTGGTAATAAGCTGTTATTTTATTATCTATTATTTTATTATTTTTATATAATTTAATTCCTAGTTATCCAGGTATTTTCTTTGGTTTTATTATGTCAAATATATTAAATTTATTTAATAATTTTGTAGTATAATCTTTTTGATTTATATTAATTGTTTTATTATCATAATTTATAGATATATTATTTCTAAGAAATGTAGAAATATTGCCTATATCTTGGATTTTTATTTCTTTATTTAATTCATTTGTTATATTTTTTATATATAATAAATCTGCATGAATAAATATAATATTATCTATATGAACTATTAATATAGCATATATTTCTTTATTTATATATATTCCTTTATCATGTGGTAGGACTTCAAATCTATATTTCTTTATTGTATCTCTAAAAAATAGATTCTATAATCTTGATGCTTGTTTTAAGCTATATAATGCTTTATTTAATTTGCAGTATTTATTTTTATACTTAGGATTTTTATATAGTCTAATTGGCAAAATACAATATATTATTGTATCAATATCAGCATGAACAAAGGCATTTTTTATATCAAATTGTCTTATATGCCAGCCTTTATTTATGGCAATTATAAGCAATAAATGCCATGTTTCTGTTCTACATGTTGTAGAAAAGGTTTCTAAATAATCAATACCTAATTTTTGATTAAAACCTTGTATAACCCAACGGGTGTAAGAGGGGGTTTACGAGAGCGTAGTAGTACGGGTAAGAAGTATGGCTGGTAAAACATGGGTGTATATATCGTTCGCAGCTATTTGCTGCTCTCTAGGAAGCCACGCCGCTGCGGCTTCAAGATATGTGTTCTTATAAGCATATATATTGAATAAAACCTATAACCAAAGAATAAAGCTCTATCAAACCCTACAAGTCAAGGTCTTACAACAGAGTTCATTTAAAGTTCATAATAACTATACAAAAAGCAATACAAATATGAAACTATACTGAAACCAATATAAAATAGACATCTGTTTTGCAGCTGAAAATTATATAATATAAAAAATAACTATCAGTTTTAAATCTACATAAAATCATCCAATTGATTTAAAATCAAAAATATTGATTTAAAATCAAGAATATTGATTTGAAATCAAGAATATTGATTTAAAATCAAGAATATTGATTTGAAATCAAGAATGTTGATTTAAAATCAAGAATATTGATTTGAAATCAAGAATATTGATTTAAAATCAAGAATATTAATAAATATAAATATAGGCAACATTCCCTACTATAGACTTTTATATGTATAATAAGAATAATGATAATACAACTGAATATAATAATATTTCCTTTATTCTTATAAATCTTTGCCTCTTTATTCTTCTCTATTCTTTATAAAAACTGCACCTTTTCTATTCTTTTACTTCACTGATCAATAACCTGCTAAGATTTATTCCCGGATTTTTCTTGGGGCTCTTTTTCTAGCAAATATTTTTGGGTGGCATGATTATAATGTTTTCCGGTGCTTCCGGGTTCCGGTGCTTCCAGGTTTTCCGGTGCTTCCGGGTTGTTTTTGGATTGATTCTGTGTTTGTATGTAAATCTAGTGGTGATTCTGAACTCTCTAACCAAAATACCCATTTGTTTTTGGCCCGAAAGTAAAAGTGGCAGGGTTAGGGTCAGCCTAATTTCTTAGTGAATAGCAACCCTAAATTTCTGGATTCATATTAAAAACCTTTACCCCTAATAACAATTAGAATTAGTGGTTCAAATCATCCAAAAATCGTCTAGTTTATAAGCGTACTAATTCTCTATACATTGAAAGATTTTGAAATGTTTCTAAGCAATCACTTGCTGAGTAATCATTCTGTGAAATTAGTTAGTTCAAGAATTATAATTTTATTGGGATAACTATTATAGGAGTGTTACTGTAATCTTAATAGTAACTCTACTATAACAAATCCTCTAACTCTGTTTTATAACAAACTTCTTCTCTCTATGTTGAAATGAATACCTTATTGATCTATAGTCCAATTTTAGAGAGAAATTCTTCTTTATTACTAAGATTGATAATTTATATAGAGCTTTAAGATTTTAGATTATCTTACTAACTTCCCTAGCTTATATATCCTTAAATTAGAGTATACTATCTCTAAGCTCTATTATATCTAGTTAAACAATATTCATGTCAGAATTTAGTTCTTATTAAAAGAAGAATTAGAATTCTTATTCTAATTTTTAAATATAATAGTTCTTCTTTATCTAGTAGTAGTAGTAGAGTATCTAGTTAATATCTATTCTGTACTTAATTTACTTATAAAAGTAGATAATTAATTAAAGAAAGTACTATTCCTTAATTATTATTATGCTAGATCTTTTCCCTTACTATACTATTTCTCCTCTTATACTGCTTATTTAATAAGTGTATTAGCAATAAGCATACCAGTTCTAGATTCTAGTCATTATAGTTAAGAATAAATTACAGATTATTAGATCTAAGAGTCTATTAAATCTATTAAGTCTATTAAGATCTTAGATATCCTTAATATCTCTATCTATATTATGCTCTTTCTATCTCTTTTTAAGCAGAGTGTGAAGCTTTTTAATATTTTAAATTTCTATACTTCTACTCTCAAGACAGTTGCATCTATAGATAATTAACTATAGAAGAATCATTATTCTTACTATTATAGTATACTTTCTCTATTTATACTATTAACCCTGTAAGTATATCAGCGACAAGTATGCTAGTCCTAGGTTCTAATTATAGTTAAGGAATAAATTAGACCCTGGGCTAATTTACTTCTAAAAATAGTAAGCCTCTGTGCATCAGTAATAAGCCTATCTACTATAGAATCCAAGCATTTATTAAGCCTATCAAGATCTTAGACATCCTCAGTATCTTCATCTGTATTATGCTCTTCCTATCTTTTCTTATATAAGATATAAAAATCCTTAATATTAGCATTATCCATTATCGACTTATTTTTATTTAACTCTACTTGCTTCAAAGCTGGGAGAGTATTCTTAGCTATGAATAGAAAGTACAGAGAGTGTTCAGTATTAATATTATTAAATTATAAATATAATATCTTAATCTTTTTAGTTTTACTAGCCGCAAGAGCCTACCACTATAAACTAAGAGTAAACTATATTTAAAATCCTACTTATGCAACAATATCAATCTCTAGATCTATTTTATTAATATGCTAAATAGAAATCATATAAATATATTATTCTATAAATCTAGAACCTCTAACTTTAAAGCATAGCTTAAGCTATCCTTTAAAAAAAGCAAAATATCTTCTTAATAAGTTTTATGAGTTAGCTTTATAGATTATATAACATTCATATGTGCATTATCCACTGAAGCCTAGACTTTCATACTTCTATTCTTGAGATAGTATATCCATATATAATCAATCTAAGATGTTGTTATTAAGTATCAAATCAGCCCATGGGCCTATTGGCATGAAGGAAATGGAGAAATAGATATATTTTATAGAGTATAGGCCATCCTATAAAGATATAAGACCTTTAAAGGTTTTGATACCTAGATAATTATCATCTTTATAGACCTCTATGAATGTATTGTCCTTAAGAAGAGGTTTTACATAGATTTTAATATCTATCATAGTATCAAGTTTGAGGCCTTTACCATTAATAGAGAATCTTAAAAAAGAAGATATAAAGTGTACTAAGATGAAGAAATAATAAAGTAGTTAGATTTTATGGATTGTGAGCTATCTGGTGTATTTACTTAAGCTATAAAATATTAAAGACTTAAATATCAAGAGTATTACTAATAAGTTTACTTTTATAACTATATTATTCTTAAGGAAAGGTTTTATATAGGTTATAATATCTATTATAGTATTAAGTCCAGGACCCTTGCTGTTGATAGGGAATATTTAAGCTATTTTTAAATATGAAAATATAGATTTAAAATAGATCTCTCAACTGTTAATCTTGAATAAACTATATTATAGAAAGAAAAGTGGCATATTGAAACAAGAAAATGGAGGAGCAGCTATAATTCATAGTAATATATATTAGGATCTATTAATAGACTATAGATTATTAGATCCTATAATCTTAATCAGTATGCATATTTATAAATGACCAAGTACTATAGAAATACCTCTTTAAGACAAGATTGGTTAAGATCTAATAAAGGCTATAGAACATAAAAGATATTCTCTTCTAAAAGGATCACTTACTGAGAACTAGTCTTAGTTAGAGCTTGATAGATAGAAATACCTATAAACTACTATTATAGGGTTTCTGCAGACCTATTTATAGAACTGTATATTAAATAAAGAATATTTGATGGGCAAATCTATGACTAATTAACTTAGTATAGAGAAATTATATAATCACTAGGGTTGATTAGCATTTATTTATCTAAAAATAGTACTGCTTTGAAGATAAATAATAGATAAATATTTCTTAGGCTTGATTTTAATCTCTTCCTCTATTCTCCTTAATCATTATTTTTTTTTTTTGAAATTTTTTGGATTATCTTTACCACTTACACCCCTCTTTATTTTTAGAATATATCCTATCTTCTCTATCAATAAGCTTTCTAATGCTTGATAATAGTCTATAAGTTAATCTTACTAATATTTTATAAAGTAATAATATTAGCAGTCAGCAACCCTGACTTAGAGATAGAGTTATAGAATATATAAGATAATATTACTCCTCTTAATATAGAATAATACTTTATAGAAAGCTTCATTATTAATGTTCAAGAACTCTTTCTAGATAAGAACCTAAGGCCTAATACTCAACATAATTATAATCTAGATAACAAGCTTATTACTTAATTAAAGGAGCAGTTCCAAGCTAGAATCTGCTGCTATATCTTTGCTAATTAAATCACTATTATTACTAGCAGAGCCTCTTTTATAAAGATTATAAATTAACTTATAATCCTTAAAGAGATAACTATTAGAGAATAGACAGTTCCTAAAAGCATCCTCCTTAATATCTAACCAGACTTAATCATAATACAATCTAATTAAGCAATCACCCCTGCACAATAGAAGATTATTAATTAGATATACTACTATATATAAGACAAGGCAAGTATAGATTAACCTATAGGTTATTATATTATTAATATATCTTGATAATATTTTCTCCTAATCACTTACCTACCTAAAACACTCTTAACCCCTATTTATATAATTAATGAATAGTATTATATCCATACTCTTAAATCCATTATTATAGATATTAGTAGTAGTAATAGTATAGAGATAAGCTTATTTATCCTAATACTACTGTCTAGTATAACTTATATGGAGTAGGATTATTACTAGGTGGTAGACTATTATATTAAAAATAGCATGAGCGCTCTGGTAAAGCAGTATTTAGAAATAAATAAAGACTTAGTCTAAAAAAAGGATTCAGAGGAGTATCTTATATTTTATATTATTACTGCTTTTAATAAGTGCTTTAATAACAATGATTAGGAGCAACTCCTAAAACCTAAGATTATAAAAATATTTCTTGCCACATAGTTCTAGTTTAAGATGCTAAAGATTATATATCTTATAATGATTCTCTATCATATTCAGTGGTGTAATCTAGTATTAAGATTCTATATGACCAAATATAGTAAAGAAGTATTTGTATAGTATATTATATTAAATATTATAATAGCCAAGCTAGATGAGATAAGTCTACTACTTTATAATAAAAGAAACAGACTATAGACTAAATCACTAATAGAGATATAGATCTAGATTCCTATCTTCTCCAAGTTTAATACTTTTATAACTATAGTCTTCCCTAATAATAATATCAGTACTATATGCAAAGATTGATACTAGATCTATAAGATGATAATTAACTGCTCTAACTATACTCTCTATCTTCTATTCTTCTCTACTATTTCTAACTATAAGAGCTGCAAGGAGTAGTTTTCTTTACTGCCAGGCTATAATAATAACTATAATTTCCTTAAGTTTACTACCTCTGTTATTAGTAATAATAGCCTGGAATATTAGAATTATTATCCTAATTTCTTAAGCTGCTACAGCAATAATAAATACTGTATAATCTATCATTAGCTGCTAGAGGGAGAGCTAATTAAATGTTCTAAATAGTATGTACTCTAGTAACCTATAGGCTAATAATAATACTAACTGAGACCAACAGGAGTGATCTAGTAAGGTTAAAATATACTATTAGCTCTAAGATGAATAAGGTTCTTTAATATATTATAAAATAGGTGTGTCTGAATTAGAAAATACCTATTAATACCTCAGAATAGTATTAATTACTAGTATAATTGAGTTTTTTTACTAATAATATTATTCATGCTAATAATAAAGCTATATTCTATTGTTATACTGTCTAGTTATTAAAGAAGATCTAGGAAAAGATTAAGGCTAACCTAGTCTAGTAAGACAAAGGCATTATAGAATCTTAGATTAATCCTCTAAATTAAAATAACCTATAGACTAATTGTTGATATTTTATAGATTTATACTATACTTTTTAATACCTAGTCCTATTTCCTGCCATTAGAAAATAAGGTGAACCACTCTAATAATAAAGCTGTTATATATTACCTAGAGTATTTTTAGTCTAAGTGGTAGAGCTGTATCATGTTGAAAATTATGGCTTATACTAGCCTAGTACTAATTAGCTATATAAGATACTTTAATAACTAAAAGGAATTAATATATGTGTTTTATTTATGCCTAATCTAGATATCTAATAAAGTAGCAGACTAGACAGTTTCAAGCATTTAACTCTAGTAGTGCTATTACTATGAATACTAACTAGAAAGAAAATTATGTCCTCTAGAAAATATCTGCCTTGTTGAATAGCTAAATAAAGAGTGTATTCTAGAAGTCTTTTGAGATAACAGGTGTACTTATAATATATATAAAGCTAAAATATATTATATTTAATACTCTTTATTATAGTATAAAATATAATATTAAGCAGATCTCTAGACCACTCTAAACCATAATTATCAAGACTAAGATAGGTATAGAGGTTAATAGCCTATAGTCTATTCAGTACTAACTGTTTGATAGGAGGAATATAATATTATTTAAGAGATAATCTAGCAGTTCAATCTAGTACTCTAAGTATTTAAATATACCTCTAATCTCAATAATTATTATAAAGATCTAAGCTAGCTAAATATAGATATTTTTATTAATCCTATACTAGCCTTGCTATAAAAGGATAGGTTTCTTATTACTATCTCTAGTGATTAGTTGATAGATAATAAAACAACTTGGGCTATTTATTGTGTAGTTATCTCTACAGTACTGGATAGATAGACTTTATTAAAGAGTAAAAAGCATTAGTTAGATAAGTGCTCTTATTAGCTTATAGTCTATTTAGTATTTACTTATATAATTAATAGCACAAGTGGATGGTAAAATTGAGTAAGATTAGATTATTAATAATATTATAGCTCTAGCCTCTCTAACTATTAATGAATCTAGAAGGCTTTAACTATATCTTTATCCTTATATAATAATCAGCACTGGGAACAATAAATAAAGTAGTAAGAAGGATATAGTGTTATATACTCTAGATTTCAGCTTATAGGCTATTTCCCTTTGATACCTATTTTGTGGATAATCCTTGTATTTTAGAACTAATAATATCCTACTAGTCAAGCATAATGACTATTTTCTTTATAATATACTTTATATTTAGATGACATAACTAGCTAGATTTAATTCCTACTAAGTATTCTATCTGTAGATATAATAGCCTATAATTTAATGATGAAGAGTATTACCTGATATATATTATACTTAGACTAGATTATTATAAACTATTATAACAAGCTATTATTAATATCTGCTTCTAGCTTGTTAATTAAATAATATAGCTAGTTTATTTTAATCACTAGTCTGCTCTATTCCTCTTCTTATTCTTTAAATTACTGCTAGAAATAGTAGACTAACTGTGCCTAATTATATATATCTATCACTAGTTTCTATTATTGTATCTATTATTACTATACTCTCTAGATTGACTGGCTTTGTGTACTATAGAGGATCTAGGCTACTATCTAGATAGCTATCTAGGGATATTGGCATGGCTATTTTATCTATTAATATATACTAAACTTGTTTTCTTCCTATTAGTTATATATTTACTGTAGTAAATAGCATGTAAAATAAGCTATATATAGTTTATATCCTTTATTTCTATTCTTATATGCTAAGTATACTATTATCTGCATCATCTTATGTGTCTATAGCTAGGTTATAGCTGTAGTGATATATTTATAGATATTAACCATATAGTCAGCAAGTATTTTATTTATTATATATAACTAGCATTAATCCACTTAATAATTGAACTATTCAGAGATAGATTTAACCTCTTAATAGTCCACCTAGATCTGTATTCTCTATCAATAAAAAGAAGCACTATATAATATTATTAATAAAAATATTTAAAGTATTAAATATTTAATAATAAGCTCTGGCCTAGCTTGTAAACAGGTTCACTTATATCTTATAATAGTATAAAGTAGCTCTTAAGATAGACTCTAATTACTAATCAGTAAATAAACCATCTTCTAAGATCTAGAGAGGATAGCTTAAAAGAGAATACCTATTAGTCTATAGTCTATTAAGACTTGTAAGTATCTATTATAAGCAACCTTATTTGGTTCATATCAGACTCTTTTATATCTATTGATTATACTATCTAAATATCTATCTAATATCTACTGTTGGCATGCTCTATCAATATATTATTAGACTATATAATCCACTAATAAAGGATCAAGCCAGCCATGTCCACTCCTATTAACTATTATCATTATTATACTTAGATAGCTATTATATCTGGCCTATTCACTCTCCTACACATAGTCTAACAAGGTTTGGATCTAGCCTATATAGATTATTAAGTAAATATTCAGAATGTTAATCCCTATGCTAAGGGTGCTTGTAGCTATAATAACCTTTTATATCTGATTATAAAATATAGCTAGCATACTATGACAATTAATAGTATAACTATAATAGATACTGTACTGAAGCTTTTCTATAATATTTTCTATTAAATAGATAGATTGATAGTAAATAATCACTTTATTATTAATCAACTATAAGATTTGCTGTGTGATCTACTGGCAGATAGTATTTTCTACTATTAATTATAGCATGCTGATTTCCCTAATTTGAATTATATAGTAATTAATATTAGCTTAATAAGTATAGCTATAAAACTAGTATATAATAAATAGTGTAAAGAATATTTATTTATATAATAATACCTTATAATCCTAGGGTAATATAGCAGTTAGCAATATTAACTGGGTCTTACTCTATACTAGTGTACCCAGCTGGGTTAGGCTCCTATAAAAATAATATTCTGGCTATAATAATACATAATACTTATTAATCACAATCTAATCCAGCTCCTTTGTCCACTATTTCCAGTTAATAAATGTCTAGAAGTGTTCTAATACTATAGATTCTAGTATTACTAGTATAATAAAAGCACTATTAATAGCATATTATGAATTCTATTCCATATAAGAGATGCCAAGCTGGTAATATTATTCTTGAAGATCTTCCCATAGTATGATTATTAAGACTACTATAATTATTATCCCATCACAGCTCATCTATACAGGAAGTATAAAAAGTAGACTCTTTCTAGTACTAGTAGATATAACAGCTACAATAGGATTCTATTATTAAATAATAACCTCCAAGATTTTTTTTTAAGATTAAATAAATCAAGTCTCTAATCTTATTATCTCTTATAATAATATATTAAGATCTATCTTCCTTATCTACTCCTACCATTCAGTCTGGCTCTGTTTGGCCTAATCTTAGAAAGCTATTACTATATCCCTTAGCAGAATCTAGATTGCAGATCTGAATCCTAGAAACTAATACTATTCTTAACTACTCTAACAAAATTAAATCTATTATTCTATTATCTTACTAACATATTCTATTATCTCCTAAGCATAAATATTTCCAGCTATCTCTGAACTATATACAGCTTACTTATCTATAATCTCTATTATAGCCTACTTATTATCTATCTCTATAATAGTAGTCTTAATATCTATATTCTAGATAAATGCTTAAGCATCTTATATATAGCACTAGCTGATGGCAATCACCACTTCATAGTAGAAGATAATATTAAGTAATTAACCATTCAAGCTAGCCTAACTCTTATATTTCAGAATCTGTTATAGCCAGTCAGATATTTATATAGTCTATCTATAGCTAGACAGCTAGATATAAAAATAGATTATATTCTCTTACTGCAAAAGCCTATTAATACAGTATTAAAAGAGGAGAACCAACTATAGATATTATATAAATAACTCTCCCATCTCTCAGGGTAAATATTATTATATAATTTTGACATTACTCTTCATCTAATAACCTTTATAATACTAGATCATAAGTACCACTATTCTATCCTTAATAAATAGATTCTAGATACTATTATAGCAACTATTCTCATATCACAGACTCAGTAGCTCTAGAGCCCATGTGGGTTGTCCCTATATAAACTATATACTAGTAAAAAGCTTCTCTAGAAAGGTAGTAATATATCTATAAAATACTCACTATTATATTAGCTAGATATCCTGTCTATTAGCCTGCATAAATTAATAATAAAGATTAATATACTGATAGATATATTGCTAGAGCTATATCATTCCATCCACTAGCTATATAGTCCAGGTATCTTGGAGAAAGTTCTAGTGAAAGTCCCTATTAAAGAGATTGTCATACAGTATATACCAGGGGATTATTAGCACCTAATCATACAGATATTACAGCAGATCCTCTAAGAGGATCTATCAGGCCTTTTACACAATATAATCTACTATATTATAAAACTAGGATATGGTGAATTACAGATCCTAATAGAGTAACTTATCCTGATTCTACTAGCTTATATAGCCTTCAATAGTAGTATTAAAGTGAATCTTTAAATTATATATCTATAAGTCAAGGAGCCATTATATTAGGCTTTATATACTATAGACTATGAATCAGTCTATTATAACCATCACCTACTCCAAACAGCTGTATAGAGATAGCTTATAGTCTAATTCAGTAATCAGCCTATAGTTTAATTAGGATACCTACAGCAGATTTATATATAATATCCACTCCCTATCATTATCAGGACTGAGTTAGATAGCTTTTCAAATTAGCATCAACCACACTAGTTTGATTACTTAGGATAAGATAGAAGGATAGTCCTCTATTAATCATCATCTATTCTCATATATGCTAAGAAGGGCTATTATATATATCAGGGCACTATCATACTTATAATATATAAGTTACTGATTAAGCAATTCTATATAAAAATCTAAGCAGGCCTGCTGGGTTTCAGTCAATAAGAGTATTAAGGTTATAGATTCTATACTTCAATTACATGGCTTGTTATTATTAGATTGTAATACATTTCTAGATAACAAACTTCTACCCAATAGATATTAGATATAGTTATTTACTACTATCTTTCATTTAGAGTATATAATAATACTTATATATACTAGATGCACTAATCTATCCCATACAGTTTGCTAAGATAGTATAAACTAATATGATAAATAGGTTAGATTCCCCATTTCCACCTGGGTTTGCCAGAAGAACATCAATATCTACTGCTATAAATATATCTACTAGATAATAGTATTAAGATCCTAGTATACCTCCAACAGTCAGTACTGGATTTAGTGTTTCTCAGTACAGATCATCTCCAATTAGATACTAATCCCAACATATAGCACTGCTTACTAATTAAGTCATCTAATATTAGCTATCATATCCTAGATTATATTTATTACAGAATCAATTATACTCCTAATATTCTAAACAGTCTATATCAAATTCCTAGCCTTTTCTAGCATCTTAATAAGTGCAAGCATCTCTAATCATAAATAATAACTTAGATATAGCACCCATCCTGTTCATTATAACCATAGATTTACTTTATCTATATAACCTGCAATAAGCTGATCTACTAGCTTTTTCTCAGTAGCTATATATTATTAATTTGCAAGCTCTTATAACTAAGTTATTATAAGAACTGCTATAATATTAGGACAGGTTTCAGATATCTCCTTACTAAAGATTATAAAATATTAAAAGTTTAATTTTTATTAGAAGAGGTATTAATATAATACTGCTCAATATATACTAGATTCTTATTCTCTAATCCATATCATAAATGATCTTGTCAGATAGCCCTAGTAAATAGTTTAACTCCAACTATATATCTAAGACCAGTGTTATCATATCATCTTAATATTTAGGCATATATATCCACATATCTGTGGTATAAGCCAGCACTGCTATCCAGGGATAGGTCTAATCAACTATAGAATTGTTTATAGCTGACAGAGAGGGATGTCTAGCTCTATCAATATAATAGTAATATCTAGCCAGCTATAAATCTTCTTTATAATTATAATTCTTCTACTTGATAAGATCTGGTAATAAATATAGTCTAAATAACCTTTAATCTGGCTTAGCCAAACTATATAATAATACTTATAGTAGATTATAATCAAAAACTATTTCAGCCACTTAAACACTATATCCTATAATATTACTTTAGTAGTTATCCCTTATCCTTAAGATTCAGACTTACTAAGAAAAAACTTAAAAACTTTCTTCTTATTAATATATACCTCTAATAATTACAAACCTTTAGACAATCTTTTCTATAAGCTAAGTAAAAGAGGGCTAAGATTCAATAGATTAACTATTCTATATTAAGGCTAGTAGTAGATAATTTCTTTTTCTCTTATATTAGGACTAAATAGGTAGGATATCTATAAATCTATATATTATATTAAGCACCTAGATCACTATACTATATTCTAATCTTAGCCTATAATCTAATTATCAACTATCCATATTCTCTTGATCATCTAAAGACTAACAATATCATATTCTAACACTAAGATTCACCAAAACCATTGCTCTATCCTGTACCACCACCTCAAATATAACCTTTAATAGATCTATCTAGATGTTCTGATCTAAATATCTAGGTTAATCTATTTCTCTTATACCTATGTTTATATCTCCTTTATTCTTTATTTAATCTTTCTCCTCTAAAACTGGTAATCCACTATCCTAGTATACTATTACTTATACCTGCTCAGTTCCAGATAGTACTAGTTAATAATTAAACTTAGCTATTATTATTTTCTTTATCTTTATATTAGTTCATAGGCTTAGACTAGTTACTAATACTCTATAAGCTGTCTATGTTTATGATATTATAGACTTACTTAATAGGGAATTTTCTTTACTAAATATCTTTTTTCTACAACTAATTAGCTAATTTAGCCTCAGTGCTAGTCTCTTTAAGGCTAATATTTCCTTTAGGCTAACCAGTATATCTAAGTAGTTAGTTATCTATTTAGATTGTACTATTCTTTTCCTTTTCTCTACTTCAAGGGCTAATTGGCTTATATCTAAACTAAACTGCTACTCCTTCTTCTCTAGTCGCAGATATTTCTACTTTTTTTCTAGGAGCTTAAGTAGATATGCTATGGGCATAGATGGCTATAAGGCATTTTATAGTTTTTTTACTATACCTAAAATATAGAGGTTAAGATAGAAATATCTCTAGTCCTCCAATAGATATATATCACTAGTATAGATATCCCAATAACCACTTAGTACTATATTATTTTGAAGAAACTATCTGCAATATATATAATCTATCTTATTATAGTAGACAATATACAAGCTAAGCCTATTCTGATAAAACATCACTACTAGAGCTATCTTATATAGTTCCTATATCTACTCCAGCCAATCTGATCTTTTACATCCTGTTTAACATAGATTGAACTATATCATTTATAAATAATATAAAGTTTGACCTTTTACTTTCCATAAACTAGGAAATATACTAGTGTCTGTCAGGTACTGTTCCTCATAAGATATAAGAAGAGCCTCTCATAATACTAAAAAGCTTAAGGCACTATCAAACTACACAATCACCCATGTATTATATGTCCAGTCTATCACATAGATCTATAGTATTTCCTTCTTCTCTGCTTTATTCTTTACCTTAATATCCAGTCATAAGCTAATTACAGCTAAGATTACTGCTCTTAGTCCTAGCTACAGATCTATCTGTAAAGTAAATTATAAGTTCTCTAGGTCCTAATCTGAGATGTGATGGTCTGCTTCAGGTTATAACCACAGCTTTAGAGACCAGCACTTCCTAGAGAGTTCACTGCATATAGGTGGCTATGGAATATATTCCCAGCCAGTTCCTGTCTTTGCCTAACCAAAATACCCATTTGTTTTTGGCCCGAAAGTAAAAGTGGCAGGGTTAGGGTCAGCCTAATTTCTTAGTGAATAGCAACCCTAAATTTCCGGATTCATATTAAAAACCTTCACCCCTAATAACAATTAGAATTAGTGGTTTAAATCATCCAAAAATCGTCCAGTTTATAAGTGTACTAATTCTCTATATATTGAAAGATTTTGAAACGTTTCTGAGCGATCACTTGCTGAGTAATCATTCTATGAAATTGGTCAGTTCAAGAATTATAATTTTGTTAGGGTAACTATTGTGGGAGTATTACTGTAACCCTAATAGTAACTCTATTATAATAAATCCTCTGACTCTATTTTATAACAAACTTCTTCTCTCTGTGTTGAAATAAATATCTTATTAACCCATAGTCCAATTTCAGAGAGAAATTCCTCTCTGTTACTAAGATTGATAATTCATATAGAGCTTTAAGATTCTAGATTATCTTACTAACTTCCCTAGCTCATATATTCTTAAATTAGAGTACATCATCTCTAAGCTCTATTATATCTAGTTAAGCAATATTCATGTTGGAATTTAGTTCTTATTAGAAGAAGAATTAGAATTCTTATTCTAATTTCTAAATATAATAGTTCTTCTTTATCCAGTAGTAGTAGTAGAGTGTCTAGTTGATATCTATTCTATACTTAGTTTGCTTATAAAAATAGATAGTTAATTGAAGAAAGTACTATTCTTTAATTATTATTATACTAGATCCTTTCCCTTACTATACTATTTCTCCTCTTATACTGCTCACTTAGTAAGTGTATTAGTGATAAGCATGTCAGTCCTGGGTTCCAGTTATTATGATTAGAAATAAATTGTAGGTTATTGGATCTAAGAGTCTATTAAGTCTATTGAGTCTATTAAGATCTTAGATATCCTTAGCATCTCTATCTATACTATACTCTTCTTGTCTTTTTTTGAGTAGAATATGAAGCTTTTTAGTATTCCAAACTTCCATATTTCTACTCTTAAGACGGTTGTGTCCACAGATAATTGACTATAGAAGAGTCACTATTCTTGCTATTATGGTATGCTTTCTTTATTTGTGCTGCTAACCCTGCAAGTGTATTAGTAATAAACATACCAGTCCCAGGTTCTAGTTGTGGTTGAGGAATAAATTAGATCCTGGGCTAATTTACTTCTGAAAATAGTAAGCCTCTATGTGTTGATAACAAGCCTATCTGCTATAGAATCTGAGCATTTATTAAGCCTATTAAGACCCTAGATATCTTTGGTATTTTTATTTGTATTATACTCTTCCTGTCTCTTTTTGCGCAAGATATGAAGATCTTTAATATTAGTATCATCTATTATTGACTTATTTCTATTTAACTCTATTTGCTTTAAAGCTGGGAGAGTATTCTTAGCTGCAAATAGAAAGTGTAGAGGGTATTCAGCATTAATATTATTAAATTATAGATGCAATATTTTAATCTTTTTAGTTTTACTAGCTGCAAGAGCTTATTACTATAAACTAAGAGCAGATTATACTTAAAATCCTATTTATGCAATAATATCAATCCCTAGATCTATTTTATCAATATGCTGAATAGAAATTATATAAATATATTATCCTATAAATCTAGAACTTCTAACTTTGAAGTATAGCTTAAGCTATTCTTTAAAAGAAGTGAAATACCTTCTTGACAAGTTTTATGAGTCAGTTTTATAGATTATATAACATTTATATGCGCATTGTCTGCTGAAGCCTAGACTTCTATACTTCTATTCTTAAGATGGTATGTCCACATATAATCAATCTAAGATGTTGTTATTAAGTATTGAATCAGCCTATGGGCCCATTGGCATGAAGGAAATGGAGAAATGGATATATTTTATAGAGTGTGGGCTGTTCTATAAAGATACAAGACCTTCAGAGGCTTTGATGCCTAGATGATTATCATCTTTATAGATCTCTGTGAATATGTTGTCCTTGAGGAGAGGTTTTGTATGGGTTTTGATGTCTGTTATGATATTGAGTTTGAGGCCTTTACTATTGATGAAGAATCTTGAAAGAGAAGACATGAAATGTATTGAGATAAAGAAATAATAGGGCAGCTAGATTTTATAGACTATAAGCTATCTAGTGCATTTACTTGGGCTATAAGATATTAGAGACTTAAATATTAAAAGTGTTGCCAACAAGCTTACTTTTATGACTGTATTATCCTTAAGGAAAGGTTTTATATGGGTTGTAATATCTGCTGTAGTATCAAGTTTAAGACCCTTGCTATTGATGAGGAATATTTAAGCCATTTTTAAATATAAAAGTATGGACTTAAAATAGATCTCTTAACTGCTAATCTTGAATAAACTATGTCATAGAAAGAAAAGCAGCATGTCAAGATGAGAAAATAAAGGAGCAGTCATAGTTTGTAGTAATATATATCAGGATCTATCAATAGACTATGGGTCATTGGATCCTACAATCTTAATTGGTGTGCATATTCATAAATGACCAAGTACTGTGGAGATACCTCCTTGAGATAAGATTGGTTGAGATCTAATAAAGGCTATAGAATATAGAAGGTATTCTCTTCTAAAAGGATTATCTACTGAGAACCAGTCTTGGTTAGGGCTCAATAGATGGGAACACCCGCGAACCACTATTGTGGGGTTTCTGCGGACCTATCTATAGGGCTGCATATTAAATAAAGGATATTTAATAGGCAAATCTGTGACTGACTAACTTAGTGTAGAGAGATCATACAATCGCTGGGGTTGGTTAGCATTTATTCATCCAAAAACAGCACTGTTTTGAAGATAAATAATAGGCAAGGATTTCTCAGGCTTGATTTTAACCTCTTCCTCTATTCTCCTCAACCATTATTTTTTTTTTTTAAAACTTTTTGGATTGTCTTTACCACTCGCACCCCCTCTTATTTTTGGAATATATCCCACTTTCTTCATTAGTAAGCTTTTTAATGCTTGGCAATGGCCTATAGGCTAATCCTACTAATATTTCATAAAGTAATAATATTAGTGGTTGGCAACCCTGACTTAAAAACAGAGTTGTGGGATATACAGGATAACACTACCCCTCTTAATATGGAATAATACTTTATAGGAAGCTTTATTATTAATGTTTAAAAACTCTCTTTAGGTGAGAACCTGGGGCCTAATACTTGATATAATTACAATCTAGATAATAAGCTTGTCGCCTAGTTAAAAGAGCAGTTCTAAGCTAGAGTCCACTGCTATATCTTTGCTGATTAAATCACTATCATTACCAGCAGAGCCTCTTTTATGGAGATTATAAATCAACTTGTGGTCCCTGAGAAGGTGACCACTGGAGAATAAATAATCCCCAAGAGCACCCCCTCTAATATCTAACTAGACCCAATTATGACACAACCTAATTAGATGATCACCCCTGTATAATAGAAGATTATCAACTAGATACACTACTGTATACAAGATAAAGCAAGTATAGATTGGCCTATAGGTTATTATATTATTAATATATCTTAATAATATCTTCTCCTAATCACCTGCCTGTCTGAGACACTCTCAACCCCTATTTGTATAGTTAATAGACAATATTACATCTATGCCCTTAAATCTATTATTACAGATACTAGCAGTAGTAATAGCATAGAGGTAAGCTTGTTTATCCTAATACTACTATCTAATATAACTTATGTGGAGTAAGATTACTACTGGGCAGTAGACTATTATGTCAAGGATGGCATAAGTGCTTTAATGAAGCAGTACTTGGAAATGAATAAAAACCTAGTCTGGAAGAAGGATTTAGAGGGGTACTTTATATTTTATATTATCACTGTCTTTAATAAGTGCCCTAGTAATAATGATTAGGAGTAACTCCTAAAGCCTAAAGTCATGAAAATATTTCTCACTACATAGTTCCAGTTTAAGATGCTAAAGATTGTATATCTCATAGTGATTCTCTATCACGCTCAGTAGCATGATCTGGTGTTAAGATTCTATGCAATTAAATATAGTAAAGAAGTATTTGTATGATATACTATGTTAGATATTATAACAGCCAAGCTGGATAAGATGAGTCTACTACCTTATAGTAAGAGAAATGGACTATAGGCTAAATCACTAATAAGGATATAGATCTGGATTCTTATCTTCTCCAAGTTTGATGCTTTTGCAACTATAATTTTCCTTAATAATGGTGCTAGTGCTACATATAAAGACTGGCACTAGATCTATAAGATGATGATTAATTATTCTAGCTATACCCTCTATCTTCTGTTCTTCCCCACTATCTCTGACTATAAGAGCTGCAAGGAGCAGTTTCCTTTGCTGCTGGGCTATAATGATGACTATGATTTCTCTAAGCTTACTACCTTTATCACTGGTGATGATGGCCTAGAATATTAGAACTATTATCCCAATTTTTTGAGCTGCTATAGTAATAATGAATACTACATAATTTATCACTAGCTGCTGGAGGGAGAGCTGATTGAATGTTCTAAATAGTATGTACTCTAGTAATCTATAGGCTAATGACAATGCTGACTAAGACTAATAGGAGTGATCTGGTAAGGTTAGAGTGTACTATCAGCTCTAAGATGAATAAGGTCTTCTAATATATTGTGAAATGGGTGCATCTAAATTGGAAGATGCCTGTTAATGCCTCAGAATGGTATCAATTGCTGGTATGGTTGAGTTTCTTTGCTAACAATATTATTTGTGCCAATGATGAAGCTGTGTGCTGTTATTATGCTGTCTGGTTGTTGAAGAAGATCTGGGAGAAGATTAAGGCTAATCTAGTCTAGCAAGACAAAGGCATTATAGAATCTTAGGTTGATCTCTTAAATTGAAATGATCTATGGGCTAATTGTTGATACTTTATAGATTTATATTATATCTCCCAATACCTGGTCCTGTTTCCTGCCATTAGAGGATGAGGTGAACTATTTTGATAATAAAGCTATCATATATTACCTGGAGTGTTTTTAGTCTGAGTGGTGGAGTTGTATTATGTTGAAAGTTGTGGCTTGTGCTGGCCTAGTATTGACTAGCTATATGAGATATTTTAATAATTAGGAGGAATTAGTATATGTATTTTATCTATGCCTAATCTAGATATCTAATGAAATAGCAGACTAGATAGTTTTAAGTATTTAATCTTAGTGATGCTATTGCTGTGAATGCTAACTAGAAAGAAAATTGTATCCTTCAGAAAATACCCGCCTTGTTGAATAGCCAGACAAAGAGTGTGTTCTAGAAGTCCTTTGAGGTGGCGGGTATACTTATAATATATATAGAGCTGAAATGTATTATGTTTAATATTTTTTATTATAGCATAAAGTATAATGCTAGGCAGACCTCTGGACTGCTCTAAACCATGATTATTAAGACTAAGGTAGGTGTAGAGGTTAATAACCTATAGTCTATTCAGCACTAACTGCTTGATAGGAGGAATATGATACTGCTCAGGAGATAATCTAGTAGTTTGATCTGGTGCTCTGGGTATTTAGATACACCCTTGATCTTAATAATTATTACAAAGACCTGAGCTAGCTGAATATAAATATTTTTATTAATCCTGCACTAGCTTTGCTATAAAAGGATAGATTTCTTACTACTATCCCTAGTGATTGGCTAATAGATGATGAAGTGATTTAGGCTATTTGCTATATAATTGCCTCTATAGTGCTGGATAAATAGACTTTATTAAAGGGTAGAAAGCATTAGCTAGGTAAGTGCTCTTATTAGTCTATAGTCTATTTAATATTCACTTATATAACTGATAGTGCAAGTGGATAGTAAAGTTGAGTAGGATTAGATTATTAATAATACTATAGCTCTGGCCTCTCTAATTATTAATAAACCTAGAAGGCTTTGACTATATCTTTGCCCCTGCATAATAACTAGCACTGGGAATGATGAATAGGGTGGTAAGAAGGATATAGTATTATATACTCTAGATTTTAGCCTATAGGCTATTTCCCTTTGATACTTATTTCATGGATGATTTTTATATTTTAAAACCAGCAATATCCTGCTAGTTAGGCATAATGACTATTTCCTTTATAATATACTTCATATTTGGATGATATAACTAGCTAGATTTAATTCCTAATAAGTATTCTATTTGTAGATACAATAGCCTATAGTTTAATGATGAAGAGTGTTACCTAATATATATTGCACTTAGACCAGACTATTATGAACTATTATAATGAGCTATCATTAATATTTATTTCTAGCTTGTTAATTAAGTGATATAATTAGTTTATTTTAACCACTAGTCTATTCTACTTCTCCCCTTATTCTCTAAACTATCATTAGAAATGGCGGACTAGCTGCACCTGATTATACATATCTACTACTAGTTTCTGTTACTGTATCTGTTGTTGCTATGCTCTCTAGATCAACTGGCTTTGTATACTATGGAGGATCTAGGCTATCACCTAGATAGCTGTCTAGGGATACTGGTATAGCTGCCTTATCTATTAATATATACTAAATCTGTTTTCTTTTTATCAGTTATATATCTACTGCGGCGAATAGTATGTGAAATAAGCTATATATAGCTTATACTCTTTATTTTTATTTTTATGCGCTGAGTGTACTATTATCTGTATTATCTTGCGCACCTATAGCTAGGTTATAGCTGCAGTGATATGTCTATAGGTATTAACTATATAGTTAGTAGGTATTCTATCTATTATATATAGCTAGTATTAATCCATCTAATAATTGAACTATTTAGAGATAGATTTAATCTCTTGGTGGTCTATCTGGATCTATATCTCCTATTAATAAAGAGAAGTATTATATAATATTATTAATAGAAGTATTTAAGATATTAAATATTTAATAATAGGCTTTAATCTAGCTTATAAGCAGGTTTGCTTATATCCTATAATAGTATAAGACAGCTCTTGAGATAGATTCTAATTATTAATTAATAGATAAGCTATTTTCTAGGATCTAGAGGGGATAGCTTGAGAGAGAATATCTATTAGTTTATAGTTTATTAAGATTTATAAGTATCTATTATAAGCAATCTTATTTAGTTTATATTAGACTCTCTTATATCTATTGATCATATTATCTAAATACCTATCTAATATCTACTGTCAGCATGCTCTATTAATATATTATTAGACTATATGATCTACTAATGGAGGATCAAGCCAGCTATATCTACTCCTATCAACTATCATCGCCATTATACTTAGATGGTTATTACATCTGGTCTGTCCACTCTCCTGCACATAGTTTAATAAGGTTTAGGTCTAGTTTATATAGACTACTAAGTAAATATTTAGAATGTTAATCCTTATACTAAGGGTGTTTATAGCTATAATAATCTTTTATGTCTGATTATGAAATATGGCCAGCATATCATAATAATTGATAGTATAACTATGATAGGTATTATACTAAAGCTTTTCTGTAATATTTTCTATTAAATGGATAGATTGATAATAAATAATCACTTTACCATTAATCAACTGTGGGATTTGCTGTGTGATCTACTGGTAAATAGTGTCTTCTACTGTTAATCATAGCATGCTAATTTCCCTAATTTAAATCATATAGTAATTGACATTGGCTTAATAAGTATAGCTGCAAAACCAGTATATAATAGATAGCATAAAGAATATCTATTTATATAGTAATGCCTTATAATCCTGGAGTAATGTAGTAGTTAGTAATACTAGCTGGGTCTTGCCCTATATTAATACATTTAACTGGGTTAGGCTTCTATAAAAATAGTATTCTGGCTGTAATAATATATAATATTTATTAATTATAATCTAATCTAGCTCCTTTATCCACTATTTCTAGTTAATGAATATCTGGAAGTGTTCTGATATTGTGGATTTTGGTGTTACTAGCACAATAGAAGTATTATTAATAGTATATTGTGAATTCTATTCTATACAGGAGATGCTAAGCTAGTGATATTATTTTTAAAGATCCTCCTGTAGTGTGATTATTAGGATTACTATAATTATTGTCCTATTATAGCTTATTTATACAGGAAGTATGAAAAGTAGACTCTTTCTAGTATTAGTGGGCATAACAGCTATAATAGGACTTTATTGTTGAATGATAGCCTCTAAAATCTTTTTTTAAGATTGGATAAATTAAGTCTCTAATTTTATTATTTTTTATAATAATATATCAAGGTCTATCTTCCTTGTCTGCTCTCACTGTTTAGTTTAGCTTTATTTAGCCTGATCCTGGAAAGCTGTTACTATATCTCTTAGCAGAATCTAGATTGCAGATCTGAATTTTAGAAATTAATACTATTCCTAACTACTCTGATGAAATTAAATCTATTATTCTGCTATTTTATTAATATGTTCTGTTATCTTTTGAGTGTAAATATTTCTAGCTATTTCTAAACTATATATAGCTTGCTTATCTGTAATCTTTATTATGGCCTGCTTATTATTTACCTTTATAGTGGCAGCCTTGATATCTATATTCTAGATAAATACTTGAGTGCTTTGTATATAGTGCTGGCTGATAGTAATTACCACTTTATAGTAGGAGGTAATATTAAGTGATTGACTGTTTAGGCTAGCCTAACTCTTATATTTTAGAATCTATTATAGCTAATTAGATATCTATGCGGTCTGTCCGTGGCCAGATAGCTAGATATAGGAATAGATTGCATCCTCCCACTGCAAAAACCTATTAATGTAGTATTGGAAGGGGAGGATTAATTATAGATACTATATAAGTAGCTCTCCCACCTTTTAGGATAGATATTATTATATGATTTTGATATTGCTCTTTATTTAATAATCTTTATAATACTAGGTCACAAGCACTACTATTCTATCTTTGATGAATAGATTTTAGATACTACTATAGCAATTATTCTTATATTATAGATTTAATAGTTTTAGAGCCTGTGTGGGTTGTTCCTATATAAATTATATACTGGTAAGGAGCTTTTCTAGAAAGGTAGTAATATATCTATAGAATGCCTGTTATTATATTAGCTAAATACCCTATCTATTAGCCTATATAAATTAATAATAAAGATTAGTGTGCTAGTAGATATATTGCTAAAGCTATATCATTTTATCTACTAGTTATATAGTCTAGGTGTCTTGGAGAAAGTTCTAGTGAAAGTCCCTATTGAAGGGATTATTATACAGTATATACTAGGGGATTGCTGGTATCTGATTATATAGATATTATAGTAGATCCTTTAAGAGGATCTGTTGGGCTTTCTATATAGTATAATCTACTATGCCATAAAACTGAGATATAGTGAATTATAGATCCTAGTAGAGTAATTTATTTTGATTCTGCTAGTTCATATAGCTTTTAGTGGTAGTATTAAAGTGAATCTTCAGACTATATATCTATAAGTTAAAGAGCTACTGTATTAGGCTTTGTATGCTATAGACTATGAACTAGTCTATTATAACTATTACCTACTCTAAATAATTGTATAGGGATAGTCTATGGTCTAATTTAGTAATTAGCTTATAGTTTAATTAGGATGCCTATAATAGATTTATATATAATATCTACTCCCTATTGTCATTGGGACTGAGTTGGATAGCTTTTTAAATCAGTATTAACTGTGCTAGTTTGATTACTTGGGATAAGATGGGGGGGTAATCCTTTACTAATCATCATCTGTTCTTATACATACTGAGAAGGGCTATTACATATACTAGAGCGCTATTATACTTATAATATATAAGTTATTGATTAAGCAGTTCTATACAAAAGTTTAAGCAGGCCTGCTAGGTTTTGGTCAATAAAAATATTAAGGTTATAGATTCTATACTTTGATTGCATGGCTTGTTATTATTAGATTATAATATATTTCTAGATAATAAATTTCTGCCTAATGGATATTAGGCATAGTTATTCACCACTATTTTTTGTCTAGAGTGTATAATGATACTTGTGTATGCTAGATGCACCAGTCTGTCCCACATAGTTTGCTAAGATGGCATGAACTGATATGATAGATGGGTTAGGTTTCCTATTTTTATCTGGATTTACTAGAAGAATATCAATATCTGCTACTATAGACGTATCTGCTGGATAATAGTATTGAGATCCTAGTACACCTCCAATGGTTGGTACTGGGTTTGGTGTTTTTTAGTATAGATTGCCTCCAATTGGATACTAATCCTAATGTATAGTATTATTTGCTAACTGAGTTGTCTGATATCAGCTATTATATCCTAGATTATATTTATTACAGGATTGGTTATATTTCTAATATTCTAGATAGTCTGTATTGAACTCCTGGCCTTTTTTGGCATCTTAATAAGTGTGAGTATCTTTGATTGTGAGTAATAATTTAGATATAGCACCTATCCTGTTTATTATAATTATGGATTTATTTTATTTATATGACCTACAGTGAGCTGATCTACCAGCCTTTTCTTAGTAGTTATATATTATTGATTTGTGAGCTTCTATAATTAAGTTGCCACAGGGACTGTCACAGTATTAGAATAGATTTTGGATATTTCCTCGCTGAAGATTATGAAATATTAGAAGTTCAATTTTTATTAGAAGAGATATTAGCATAACACTGCCTAATATGCACTGGATTCCTATTCCCTGATCTATATTGTAAATAATCTTGTTAGATAGCCCTGGTGAGTGGTTTGACTCCAACTATATATCTGAGACTAGTATTATCACATTGTTTTAATACTTAGGTATGTATATCTATATGTCTGTAGTATAAGCTGGCATTGCTATCTAGGGATAGGTCTAATTAACTATAGAATTGCTCATAGCTGACAGAGAGGGATGTCTAGCTCTATTAGTATGATAATAATATCTAGCTAGCTGTGAATCTCCTTCATAATTATGATTCTTCTATTTAGTAAGATCTGGTGATAAGCATGGTTTAGATGATCTTTGATCTGGCTCAGCTAGATTGTATAATAATACTTGTAGTAGATTACAATTGGAAACTATTCTAGCTGCTTAAATACTGTGTCTTATGATATTATTTTAGTAGTTATCCCTTATCCTTAGGATTCAGACTCACTAAGAAGAAACCTAGAAACTTTTTTCTTACTAATATATATCTCTAATAATTATAAACCTCTAGGCAATCTTTTCCATAAGCTGAGTAAAAGGGGGCTAAGATCTAATAGATTAACTATCCTATATTAGGGCTAGTGGTAGGCAATTTCTTTTTCCCTTACATTGGGACTAAATAGGTGGGATATTTATAAATCTGTATATTATGTCAAGTACCTAGATTATTATACTATATTCTAATCTTGGCCTATGGTCTAATTATTAATTATCTATATTCTCTTGATTATCTAAAGATTAATAGTATCACACTCTAATACTGAGATTTACCAAAATTATTACTCTATCCTGCGTCACCACCTTGAATATGATCTTTAATAGATCTGTCTGGGTATTCTAATTTAAATACCTAGATTGATCTATTCCTTTTATATCTATGTTTATATCTCTTCTATTCTTTATCTGACTTTTCTTCTTTGAGACTGGTAATCTACTATCCTGGCATACTATTGCTTGTATCTACTTGGTTTTGGGTAGTATTAGTTGGTAGTTAGGCTTGGCTGTTATTATTTCCTTTATTTTTATATTGATTTATAGGTTTAGATCAGTTACTGATGCTCTATAGGCCATCTATATCTATGATATTATAGATTCACTTAATAGGGAATCTTCTTTGCTAGACATCTTTTTTTTATAACTAATTAGCTAACTTAGCCTCAGCACTAGTCTCTTTAAGGCTAATATTTCCTTTAGGCCAACTAGTATATCTAAATAGTTAGTTATTTATTTAGATTGTACTATTCTTTTTCTTTTCCCTACTTTAAGGGCTAATTGGCTTACATCTAAACTAAACTACTACTCCTTCTTCTCCAGTCGCAGATATTTCTACTTTTTTTCTAAGAGCCTAAGTAGATATGCTATAGGTATAGATAGCTATAAGGTACTTTACAGTTTTTTTACCATGCCTAGAATATAGAGATTAAAATAGAAATATCTCTAGTCCTCCAATAGATATATATTACTAGCATAAATATTCTAATAACCACTTGGTACTATATCATTTTAAAGAAACTATCTATAATATATATGATCTATCTCATTGTGGTAAGTAATACACAAGCTAAGCCTATTCTGATAAAGCATCACTACTAAAGCTGTCTTATATAGTTCCTATATCTACTCTAGCTAATCCAATCTTTTGCATCCTGTTTAATATAGATTAAACTATATCATCTACAAATAATATAAGATTTAACCTCTTGCTTCTTATAGACTAGGAAATATACTAGTATTTATTAAGCACTATTCCTTGTAAGGTGTAAGAAGAGCCTCTTATAATACTAAGAAGTCTAAGGCACTATCAAACTACACAATCACTTATACACTATATGTCCAGTCTATTGCATAAATCTACAGTATTTTCTTCTTCTCTACTTTATTCTTTGCCTTGATGTTTAGTTGTAAGCTGATTATAGCCAAGGTTACTGCTCTTAGTCCTAGCTGCAGGTCTATCTGTGAGGTGAATTATAAGTTCTCTGGGTTTTAATCTAAAGTGTAATGGTCTGCTTCAGGTTATGGCCACAACTTTAAAGACCAGCACTTCCTAGGGGATTCACTGCATATGGGTGGCTATGGGATATATTCTTAGCCAGTTCCTGTCTTTGCCTGTAAGATATGTTAATCAGACTTTGAATGTATTATCTTGAGGTGGAAGGATAATAGGTGTCACTGACGCGCAATCTTCCGTGGCAGTGTTGGAAGGCCATCATCCGACTCCAATAGGATGGGCGTTATTGGCTGAGACTTGGTTGGTGGTTAAGGGTATGTTGGAGAATGTTCCTGTTAATACTATTGGTGTTTCCTTATAGACTGTATCTGGATCTAGGCCTAGGTTTATTAGCCCTGTTCGCATGTGGTAAATCGGAGGTATAAGAAAGAAGCATGGTTTCAGATCATAGTATCCACATTGATTTTAGCCTCTCCGTGTCTGAAGGAAGATTAATTCTGTAAGACTACTTCTACATTCAATTTCTATGAATAATCAGATCTGTAGTCTATCTGTTGCTATAATACAGCAATAGCATCTCTTCTACTCAACCCCTAACTAGCACTGATCAGGACTCGTGTGATGGATTGGCCTATAGTCCAAGGGTAGGGCTATCACTGCTCTCAATAAGCGGGTAATCTATGTTGTCTATGGAGGAGAAAGTGTATCCTAGTTATGACTTGGAATCAATAGGCTATCCTAGTAGTTCTTCTGGTCCCTGCTTTCGTGTGTAGTCTAGGTGTAAGTGTACAGGACAATGCCAAGAGGGTGCAGTTTAATAATATTACTCCATCCACTGTTGACATTTATTCTATCGATTATATCAGGTTGGAATCGGTTCTTGTTATAGGGTTGTTAATTATTTCAATACTTTGTCTTGCCTTTCAGTTGTTATATTATATGGAAGGTATACTCTAGGCTGGATTGTTGGGAGAGTATGTACGTCCGTCGATATCCTCCCGACTAGGGTTAGGGTTCGTAACCATGGAACGGTGGACGGTGTTGAAC